>JAZHYW010043537.1:0-35129 GCA_037355805.1 Ixodes ricinus
TTTAGATAATGGCTCAGAAATCACATGAAAAAACTTAAAAGGAGCCATGTTTGCGCATTTTTGTCGAAAAATATATTACCTCCACAATTCTGTACATATATCACTCAATAGTTCTCACGATCTATTATAAGTGCAAAAAAAAAAATATAACAGCTTCTTAGTTTACGACAACTAGCTAAGAAGTTCGTAAGTTAAGAACACCGTAAGAAGAGGAGAAATCAATATTCACGAGCGCGTTCTTAAGGAGAGGAGGAAAGCGATGTTCTCGTACGGAAAAACTAGAACTCCCGCAATGGCGATGGCGTCTTCGGCGACACGAACAACCAATCCGGAGAGCTCGGCATGATTCAGAGCAGTTTGGAGCACGTGTATTTTTAATAACAAACACAGGTGACCTTTCCGCCACCGCTTGTCTTGGGTTCGTGTTCCTGCAGCAGTATGTTGACGCTAACACGATCTAAACGCGCCCGAATGTTGAGGCCAGGAAAACCGCCTTCGTTGACTGCTACGAACTCGATCGCTACGAAGTCAACAACTGTCATCGTTGGTAAAAGACTGCCCATGCCAGTCGTTTACAAAGCGATGCAGGTAGAAACAAACCGCCGTGGCGTTTTCGCGGCCTCGGAGATACAGGAGCGAGCCGACGTTTAAAAAGATATGTTTTGAACAACGAGAGTGTCAGCAAGAGCCACGTGAATACATGTTCACACTCAGAGTGGACGCGCACGTTTGATTGAAGTGCTGGATTTGCGCTGTTGGACCGCGTCTTGGTAAGCACTTCGGGACTGATCTTTTACGATTGCAACTTGATACTGACGTGACACTCGGCAAAGAAAGGTTGGACCGGCATCGCGTAGCTCCCACGAACTGTTTTAGCTCGACAGTGACATACCGTCGTGTCAATAAAAATGGCATACTAATAACAAAGTGTACATACCGTGTTGCAAAGGTAATCCATACGGCGTTTATTTGAGCTCTATATAACACAAAACAAGCAGATATAATTGACAAGAGTCCCTTTTCGACGACAGCATTCGTCACCGCTGCCTCAGAAAGCAAGGTGATGACAAGGGAAGAGATTGATTTCTTAATCTAAAATTGAGTTCAGCGATCAAACCATTAATACAGGAAGGGTCCACAAGGGTCACGCGGGCATAATCCATTCAGCAAGCCAGCCGTTCGTGGGCAGACGGCCTTGGCCAAGGACTGTCGGAGCAACGCTGCGCCGGAGTGCCTCCTAGGCCTATATTCTGCTGAGCTCGTTTGGTTGGGGGGATTGTTGCCATTGTAGCTTTCCCCGGGTGCTTGTGGATCCATGTTTCATGTTCATCGTGGTCGGTTTCAAGTACCTCTTTCTTTTTTCTTGCTGCTTGAAGTCGGGAAGTGCAAGAAGAGCACGTAGAAAAATAAATGTCCGTTGGTCATCGCGACCAAGTAACTGAGCGACGCTGTCAGCCATGTTGATTTGATGTAAAAGTGCCGAAGACATCTCCAGAGCTGTCGTAGGATTCTATCGTAACCTGTGCGAAAGTTGCAATAATTTTGTTTCTTGAATACAAATTTGTTCTTACGTTTTGTCGTACGTACATTTTTGAGCGTAAGATCGTTTCGTGAATCTGGCCTCTGATATTTATAGTTTGCGTAGTAGGTGTCATTAAACATGGCATAAACAAAAACTTCAAAAATCAAATATGCCGTTCTGGTGCACTCAAATTTTTTCCTCTTTAAATAATATGTTTTCTGCAAAGTCTTTTTTTTTATTACGTTCCCTACACTTATTGAGGAGTAGCATATAAAAAGATTAACAGAAACAAAAAAATATGTCTTGACTTGCGTGCGTGGTCTTACCTGAATGGAGTCAAAAAGAAAAACACAGTATTCATTATAAGGTGGCTAGCCCCATCGCCATTGTGACCATTTGTTTACATTCGCCATTTTGGTATCTGTGTCACGCGCATTCTCTTGCATCTACGGACTCGTGTCTGCCGTTTTCAGATGGAAAAACAAAGAAATTCCACTAGGAGGCTTTTACACGAAAGGCCATCACACTGGCGGGAAAATATAACAACGGAGCAGCACTATACTCTGTTTCATACTTAGCGTGCAACGCTGTCAAAGCTACTGGCACGAGCGCGTGGCTTCATCAATGGGTTTGTTTGCGCGAGAGCGCGTGCAAATGATCAACGAGGTCAAGCCCCACGCTCGCGCCAGTAGCTTTGACAGCGTTGCACGCTAAGTACGAAACAGAGTATATGTGGCCTCGCAAGCCCAGCGACCCGACGAGCTCGCAGTGTTGTTTGGAGGACGACCCTCCAGAGGCGAGTGTCGCGCACTCGTTCAAGTGCAAGAAGCTCGGCACTTAAAACACTTTAGACGAAAGCAAGGATTACCTCTGTGGACAGCGAAGAACCATCGTCGGACTCTGACAACGGCGACTAGTGCACGGTATTTATTTTTGCGTTGGCGTGCGTTTCATAAAATCTGTTCTATGAGGTATGTGTTCAATCTTTGTTATTTTACCTGCGCAGTAGAATCAGCAAACACGGTAAGTTCTGTTTCAAGAAAGATCATTTCTAAACAAAGACAAATACTTGCGGCCAACTTCAAAGCTAAACAGAACTGTCTTTGCCTTGGTGAAGGCACTAAATGGATAGTTTTTATATGCGATGTTTCGACGTCCATCGAAAACGCCTTTTTGCTAAAACTAATGAAATGAGGATTACCTCTGGGTGTTGGATAATCCATTCAGTTGTGCTTGCTGGAGGTTGCATGAAAGGTGGAATACAACGGGACATGGAGTTTCAGAAGTATCAGGCTAGAACGAAGGATTAATCCCTACATCCTAGTGGCACCAGTTGCGACGCTAGGAAAATCACAGTAACATCAATGATTTTACCTGGATAATGTAAAGAAGGGTCATGCGGTTTCATTGCCAGGTTCTGATACATATTATTTTTAAACAACAGTTCTGGTCATCTTGAATTTTGCTCTGTCTCGCTTAGAAAGGCTTTTCGCTTAACGAGCAACTTGGCTATGCATGAGTGAGAGGGTCTGTCTAAATCTGGTCCTACTCGCTCTCGCAGAGCGTTGGCCAGCTGCTGTTCTTCCAGTTCCCTGACACCCTGCCCGGCCTGGTGCCCGAACAGCAGGCACCCCCAAGGGCAAGCCTGGTCAGGGCACAAACCCTGCTGCACCGCCCCCAAGGCAGAACCCGTGAGTAGACCCTGCTCACCTCTGTGACCATTACGACTTCAGTAGACCTTTTGCGGAATAATCGGAGCACCAAGGAGAGTGCTGAGTTTGTGTGAACATGTGCACTGCACATGCTGGCATCTGTAACAATCGTTTATAGCAGAAATCTAAAGCGGCGTTCACACATATGCAACGGACTAAGACCAAGAGAGACCAGACCGGTTTTTATGCCTCTTGCGACGTCTTAGGACCGCAGCGGAGCTGGTCCTAAGACGTCGTAAGAGGCTTAAAACCGGTCTAGTCTCTCTCGGTCGTACTCGGTCGCAAGAGTGTTAACGGGCCTTAAAACAAGTGGCACATTGTTGGTGGTGTCAACATTGCTTTAATGTATAATTTACTTAAAATCTGCTACAGACAGGCAAGCATGTGCGGTGTGTGTGCCTAATGGCGTACTCACATGTCGAAGCTTTTTTTCGAGGGGATTTACTGTCGTCAAGTCTTAAGGTTACATGTGCCGCGTCACGGATGTTCGCTAACCCCTGAGCCCATGGGAGCCGCGAAAAATCTGCGACCTACTTGCAGCATATCCGTCATCCCGTGGGAGCTATTGGTTTCCTCTTTTTGAGCAAGGATTACGGTCATTGTGGGGTGCTTTTCTTTTTCTTTTGTCGAAACCTTTCGTCCAATGGGCCCTCAAATGTCCCAAACACATTCACGAAAAGAAAGACTTCGCCGACTCAACAACACGCCAGTCTCTCACGTGAGAAGTGACTCGGATTTTCTGAACTGCCTTCTTCATTCTCGCTGTTTTCTCCTCGCAGCTCTATGGCATACTTGGCCTTCTCCACAGGTGAAGCTCCGTCGTGTGAATGCACCATAAACATTTTGGGTGTACATGGTGCTCCAATTATTTAGCTAAAGGTCCATTATTATCTCAAAATTAGACCTCCACAAGACTCGAGTTTCATTTACAGCATCTATTTTCCAAAACAGTGTTTATGGCCCCGGGCCTTAAAGGGTAACTGCAAAGAAAAAAAAGTGTATTTTTTAAACAGCCTAAATAGGACAAGCATGTCACAAAACAATTTTTCCGGCAAATACAAAATTTTTCCAGCTAATATTTATTGCGCAGGACTGATTTTGGTTTGCGGCTATTTCACCCGTTTTGAATCGCGCGCCACAAATTTCCTATTATACGTCACAGAGTAGCTGCTATACGTCACGGAGTGACGTATACCAGCCACTCTCGCGGGCGTCGAAAGAGCGGGAGTTTCAAATGCGGAGAGGTTGGGACTCCGACTATATTAGGTCCTGTGGCGTAAATATTGCTAGAAAAAATTTGTTTTTTTCGCGGAAGATTTGTTTCGTGACATGCTTGTGCCAATTAGGCTGTTTAAAAAAACACATCTTTTTTTCTTTGTAGTTACTCCTTTAAAGTTGCCTATCCTTGACCACGGGTCACTCACCTCCATTTGGGGAGCAACCAGTCAGCATTCACTGATATTTCCATAGATATAGTAAAATAAGTTTATAGTATACTATAGTAAACAATTACTATAGGTAATTAGCAAGAAATTTTTTGTGAGCTTCATCTTCTGGGTTCACTACAGACATCGCCCCAACAGACAAAGGGTGGTGCTGATTTCCTTGTCACTCCATCTGTCTTGAATCAGTGTGCATCTTCAGGGCAAGTTCAGTGAGCTCCGGAAAGGTATTTCTGTATTATAACACGTGGGGTCCTTTCTGGTAACCCTTTTTTTAATCACATCTGCATTATGCTTTATTAAAAGGTGCTAACAATCAGTAAGGTGAGTGTACCAGGGATCAGTTAGGGTGCTATTTTTTAAACAGCTGACAGATACTATGAAGTTAATCAAGGGTGCAGGCACGCTGGTTTAACATTACGGTTAAGATGTCTGCCTGCCATGATTTTACTATAGTCGGTGACAGGTCAAGAACCGAAGTGGAAGCTCCTCCCACCTCTTTCCACTCTAGTAGAGCGAACGCTGGAGAGGAGGCGACCTGCTCTCCACCGTTCACTCCACTGAAGTGGAAAGGGGTGGGAGGGGCTTCACTCTTCTGGACCTGTCACCGGCTATAGGTTGTTTTGAGTTCAATAGACCCTTTACGAAAACAGGTGCCATCTAGCAGCTCCTTCAGTATTGTGTAGCTGCCATATTGTGGTCGCACATACGTCAGCACGTACGAGGGTGATCAATAAGTTTTTCCTCCTAGGCTGTAACTTTTTATCCAGTGTTGGAATTGCAAGATGGTACATTCTAATGAAAGTTTGGCATCTCGTCTTCCTCAGGAGCACACAACTTTTCAACATAGTCCCCAGCGGTGGCGACACAGTTCCGCTACCGGTGCACTACTCTCTGCCTGCCGTCTTAGATTATTGAGGGCGGCTGTTGGCGAGACCAACGCTGTGCTGGAGCAGCTGCAGTTCCAAGATCGTTTACGCCTCATTCACCTTACCATACCTGCCAGCTCTTCCGAGATTTTTCGTAAAATGTATGAATTGGGACTAATTTTACGATTTTACGAGTCTTGCTTCGAATCTTACAAAGAATATTCTTGCTGTCATTTTTTTTTTTTTTTGTAATTTCGTTGTTGGCAGAGCACTTTGCACCTTCACCACAATGAGGGCGATAGCTGCCGCCCCCGGCAGCGGTGCGTGGTTTTTGCTATCCGTCTATCCGGTGGCCCCGGATCGAAAACCAATCCAAAGCTCAAAGCCTTTGTTCGTGTGTTTGGCGAGCGCGGCGCACGTTGGTTCGGCGGGCTCACGCGTTGTTGGGCCTCGTTGTTTCGGCCAGTTTCGAGGCGAGAAGTACAACGTCTGTGTTTGTTGCACGTGCTTGGCGTAGCATTCCCCTGGTCGCTGTGGCTTCGCAGCGCCATGGCGAACTCCAAACCTCAAAAGAGGTACTTTCAGGTATTCCTGAAGTTCTTACACGTCGGAATTGACCATTTGCTATATTACCCAAGCATCGAGGAGAATGCAGGGATTGGTGTTCCTCGCGCCGCACGTGCTGGCCTCAGCAGTAGAAAATTTTCTAAAGCAAATACCTAAAACAAAAGGCATCTTGCACGCGCATTCGTCAACGCTTTATTTTGGTTATTTGCTTCAAATCTTTTTTTATACGGGGAAGGCGTGCGCGTGCGAGCGCGTCTGTCCTGCATCCTGCATTCGTGCTGATAGCAGCTATCACCACGACCGGTCGTGGGTAATACAGCAAATGGTCTATTTCCGTGCTTCGCGCCGCCAAAAAGCGAGAGAAGTTTGGAATCTGTAGCACGTGCACGTGTGATATAAGCATTTACGCACGGTGGCTAGGCTGGCATTAAAAAACACATGCAAAGTAAGAAAAAAACTTTTTTTTAAACAGCCGGGTTGGAAAAAGGAAGTCATAAAACGAATTTGCAACGAAAAAAAAAATGGTAAAAGTGGCCCATATTTATCACGTGACTGGCTTCTATTTATGCACGGGGTACTTCGACGCTCTTTCGGAAGCTTCCTATGGTCTCGAAAACTTACTTATTCATCTTCGTTTGAAGTGCAACAAAAAACAAAGATTAATAAGTAACTTTCAGAGCCCAAGGAAACTCCCTGAAAGCGCAAGCAGACGGGATAGACCTGTGCGCCGGTCAGATGACGGCGGCGAGCGCCGAAGCAGACGAACGTGTGAGGGCGGCGGCGGCGGCGGCGTGGAGAAACGCGTTGAAGTGGCGGCGCAGAAACACCAGCGTGCGGCTCCCGTGAGGCGCCAACTACAAATTCGTTTTGCGCCGTAAATATAGCTCAAAAAATTTTTCTTTCTTCTTTGTAAATTCGTTTTATAACATACCTTTCCCATCTAGGCTATTTATAAGAAGTTTTTACGTAACCCCCCCCCCCTGCGGCCGCGGGACTTTTACGAATTTGAAAGTCCACAGGTTGGCAGGTATGCCTTACAACTCGGACCTCGCGCCTTCAGACTTTTGGCTGTTTTCTAAGATAAAGGAACTTCTGAAGGGTACACGGTTTGCATCCAGACGACGAGGTTGCCGATGCAGTGCATCGTTGGTCTTGTCAACAGCCGCCCTCAATCATCTACGACGGCATGCAGAAATCGTAGTGCACCGGTAGCGGAAGTGCATTGCCGCCAGTGAGAGCTACAATAGAATGTAATGTGCGCCTGGGAAAGAGGAGACTCCAAGCTTTTATTTGAATGTAACATCTTTCAATGCCGTCACTGAATAAAAACACTTAACAGCCTAGGAGGCAAAAGTTATTGATCACCCCTCGTATTAAACACAATCAATGTGTCGGCCTTTGACTTGAACGTCACTCCTATTATTTTGTTTACAGAAACTTAAGTTGTAGTCTTTCGTCCAGTTACAGCCTACCGTAACATGGCGAGCAAGCGCCCACCCAAATTTCGGGATAACCTTAAAAAGCTGGGGGCTGGGTGAGGTCAGAGACGAATAATGCAGGAGAGGCACGTGATGGGTGAGCTTCACCACTTTGCACCGGCGTCTGCATGTCAAGCTGCACCGTTTGCGCCTGCCGCGAGTGCGTCAAGCTTCTGCGCTTCGCACCGGCGTGCTTAGAGAAACAGCTGATGCAGGGGACCGTCTCATTTAGCTAGGTGTGCTCAGAATACTAGGTTGTGTACATGATATCTCCTCTGCTATATATTCGAATGCTCTAGAAGTAGCGGCTGGGCTTTTATTGTGACACGGGCGCATGCTTGGTATTTTATGGAATGTGCTTGAAGTGACTACTAAAACTATGGGGTGCTGCCATTGTTGCTTGATGGAGTTTTGGAAGCCTGTATTTCGGTTGATAGGTGTCTAAGCGTGCCCATGCTGCACTTGCAGGAGCAGAAGGAACCGGGAAGCGGCTGACCTTGGCCGACTTTCCCGAGGGCTACGTGGGGAAGCTGCAGGTCCTGCGCTCTGGGCGGAGTCGGCTGCTGCTGGGCTCGGTGGCCCTGACGCTGGAGAGGGGCACCCTGGTGTCCTTCCATCAAGACCTGGCCTCCCTCAAGGCGACCCCCGAGGAGGGCGGGGGCCACCTCACCATCCTGGGGCAGGTGCCCCACAAGCTCATCTGCTTGCCCGACGTGCAGGCCCTGCTGGGGGCCTACGTGAGGACGCTCCTAGCGCCTCTGGCCCACGCTTTGTACATAGGAATAAATTATGGTGGATGCAAGGCGACTGGCATATTTTTTGAGACTGAGTGGCCGTACTACGCTTGGTGGTGTTGTGCGAATATTTCGATTTTGGAGTAGTAGTGTCGAATAATACGCCATTCAATATTCGCTTCGAGGTGAACTCTGATATTCATATTCTTCGAAGTGTTGACTGTGGCGTGTTGGTCCCTTTGAGCGCGCTTTTTGCCGACCACCGGTGTACTGCGGAGAAGCAACACCCACGGAGCTCGCTTCCGCGGGTGTTGCTTCTCCGCAGTGCACCGGCGCCCGGGAGGAAGCGCGTTCAAAGGGGCTGACCTGCCACGCTTCGAAAAGTACAAATATTGCAGTCACATTCTTGGGAAGAAAGCCTGTTTTCAAAGTGGGATAGTGCCCCCATGAACGTGGTGGGTGTAAAAAAAAAAAAAATTGAAACTTTGTGAACACTAAAATTTTCAAAGTTAAACTGGCTATTATGCAAGAGTATATGTTAGGCAAAGATGTCCTGACAACCTATGTTCATCATTCGTTGTCTTTTTTTGTTCTCAGATTCTAGAGTTAAAAGGGCCACTGACAATCCCAAAATCAATATATATACATATATATATATATGGGTGTTTTCATCTCAAATCGGGCAGGCTAAAAGGATCTAATTTTTAATTTTCACGAAAAAAATATATGTTTTGGGGGCATTTCTCAAATGAAGGAGGGCGCAAACCGCATGTTCCTCAGATTTTTTGTTCTCGAGTTACGAAGCGTAGAAGCCGCAGTGGCAGAAACTAGTGTTTTTGCCTGCCGTCGCAGGTCGCGTGTTTGACACCCTCTGCTGGCGCTAGTGTTTTTTCTACACCATTTTAACTTTTTCCCCTCATTTAATAGGTATTATAAAGATACCTTGACGTATTCAAATATTTTTAGGAATTTGATTGTTTTCTAAAAAAAATGTCAAACTCGTCACTCCGGTCGCTTTTTGGTCAACTTTGACAGGTCATTACTTTGTCTGTACTTAAGGTAAATTTTCTTTCTTTGGCTCTACAGAAAGCCCAAAGCAAGCCCATTATAGATATAATAATATCATTATGATCTGTTGACTAGCCGCTCCGCTACCTTCACGTAAACGTTGTAAGAAATAACAAATGTTGAAAGTTTGAAATCGATTTTCTCAAAAACCCCATTTTTGTAAATTTTTATTTTTTAAATTCTTTTAGATATATTAGTCGACTACAAGAAAAAACAATCTAGAAATGTAATATTTTGGTTGTATGTCCGCTATTTGAGCCGCAATCGCGTGAAATGTGTGAACATTTGTTATTTTTAACAACGTTTACGTGAAGGTAGCGGAGCGGCTACTCGCCAGATCATAATGATATTACTATATCTATACTAGGCATGCTTAGGGCTTTCTATAGAGCTAAAGAAATAAAATGTACCTTAAGTACAGACAAAGTAATGACCTGTCAAAATTGACCAAAAATCGACCTGAGTGACGAGTTTGACATTTGTTTTAGAAAACAATCAAATTATTAGAAATATTTGAATACGTCAAGGTATCTTTATAGTACCTATTAAACGAGGGGGAAAAGTTAAAAGGTTGTAGGAAAAACACTAGCGCCAGCAGAGGGTGTCAAACACGCGACCTGCGACGGCAGGCAAAAACACTAGTTTCTGCCACTGCGGCTTCTACGCTTCGTAACTCGAGAACAAAAAATCTGGGGAACATGCGGTTTGCGCCCTCCTTCATTTGAGAAATGCCCCCAAAACATATATTTTTTTCGTGAAAATTAAAAATTAGATCCTTTCAGCCTGCCCGATATGGAGATGAAATCTCACCATATCGGGCAGGCTAAAAGGATCTAATTTTTAATTTTCACGAAAAAAATATATGTTTTGGGGGCATTTTCAAATGAAGGAGGGCGCAAACCGCATGTTCCCTAGATTTTTGTTCTCGAGTTACGAAGCGTAGAAGCCGCAGTGGCAGAAACTAGTGTTTTTGCCTGCCGTCGCAGGTCGCGTGTTTGACACCCTCTGCTGGCGCTAGTGATTTTTCTACAACCTTTTAACTTTTCCCCCTCGTTTAATAGGTACTATAAAGATACCTTGACGTATTCAAATATTTCTAATAATTTGATTGTTTTCTAAAACAAATGTCAAACTCGTCACTCAGGTCGATTTTTGGTCAATTTTGACAGGTCATTACTTTGTCTGTACTTAAGGTACATTTTATTTCTTTAGCTCTATAGAAAGCCCTAAGCATGCCTAGTATAGATATAGTAATATCATTATGATCTGGCGAGTAGCCGCTCCGCTACCTTCACGTAAACGTTGTTAAAAATAACAAATGTTCACACATTTCACGCGATTGCGGCTCAAATAGCGGACATACAACCAAAATATTACATTTCTAGATTGTTTTTTCTTGTAGTCGACTAATATATCTAAAAGAATTTAAAAAATAAAAATTTACAAAAATGGGGTTTTTGAGAAAATCGACTTCAAACTTTCAACATTTGTTATTTCTTACAACGTTTACGTGAAGGTAGCGGAGCGGCTAGTCAACAGATCATAATGATATTATTATATCTATAATGGGCTTGCTTTGGGCTTTCTGTAGAGCCAAAGAAAGAAAATTTACCTTAAGTACAGACAAAGTAATGACCTGTCAAAGTTGACCAAAAAGCGACCGGAGTGACGAGTTTGACATTTTTTTTAGAAAACAATCAAATTCCTAAAAATATTTGAATACGTCAGGGTATCTTTATAATACCTATTAAATGAGGGGAAAAAGTTAAAATGGTGTAGAAAAAACACTAGCGCCAGCAGAGGGTGTCAAACACGCGACCTGCGACGGCAGGCAAAAACACTAGTTTCTGCCACTGCGGCTTCTACGCTTCGTAACTCGAGAACAAAAAATCTGGGGAACATGCGGTTTGCGCCCTCCTTCATTTGAGAAATGCCCCCAAAACATATATTTTTTTCGTGAAAATTAAAAATTAGACCCTTTTAGCCTGCCCGATTTGAGATGAAAACACCCATATATATATATATATATATATATATATATACATGTATATACACACAGGTGTTTCATGATAAGGTGGACAGATTCGATACATGCGGAAAACATACTGCGTCGCAACAAAAAAAGGCTTGTTGCATCTTGGTCCTGGGCCAGGGGCCCATTTATGAAAATTAGTTAAAGTCCGAGATAATTAGATTGTTAATTATTTTTGCGTAATTAACTTTTTAATATTGTGTTTAGGGGCATTGTTTCAATTAGAAAATTGCTCAGCATCATCGAAAAACACTAAATCAACAAATTGCAGAACGATAGAAGGCACAGGCGGCATTTTATGGCTTTCTGAAAAACCGCACAAATTCGACGGATTTTTAAGTTTCGGTTTGCAATCGGAGCGCTTCCGGCACCGACGGCACCGCGCCCCGTGGAGAAATAGTGCAACCAGCCTCTGCTGCGCCGTCCTCGCGCAACGCAGCAGAGGCAGGTTGCACTATTTCTCCACGGGGTGCGCTGCAGCCTGCCGTTGGTGCCGAGATGCGCTCCGATATCAAACCGAAACTTAAAAATCCGTCGAAGTTGTGCGGTTTTTCTTGAAAACTGTAAAATGCTCGCGTGCCTTACTATCGTTCTGCAATTTATTAATTTAGTGTTTTTTGATGATGCTCACCAATTTTCTGATTGAAAGCATGCCCTGAAACACAATAATAAAAAGTTAATTACTCAAAAATAATCAACAATCTAATTATTGCGGACTTTAATAATTTTTCCTAAATGGGCTCCTGGCCCAGGACCAAAACGACACAAGCCTTTTTTTTATTGCGATGAGTAGTTTTCGCGGGAGCGATTTGGCCTGAGTTCTCTGAAACACCATCTATGTATATATATATATATATATATATATATATATATATATATATATATATATATATATATATATATATATATATACTGGAGTTTTGTATATATAGATATAATATATATATATGTATATATATTAGCGTATTAACATTTATAAAGCGCGTGGTAAAACACCAAAAACATAAATCGTGACAAAAAAAAATTCTGGTGCGCATCCGGGTTTGTGTTTTCCTTCCCCAATTTAAAGCTCCACTTTTTTTTTGTGACATAATTGACAGAAGTTTTTGAAGACATTAAGAGGTCGCAAGTTGAATGTCTATAGTCGGTGACAGATCAAGAACGAAGTGGAAGCTCCTCCCACCTCTTTCCACTTTAGTAGTGCGAACACTGGAAAGGAGGCGACCTCCTCTCCACCGTTCGCTCCTCTGAAGTGGAAAGGGGTGGGGGGAGCTTCCACTTCGTTCTTGACCTCTCACCGACTATACACGAACTCATCTCTGTTACGTCACGGCGCGGTGGTGGCGCGTCGGTCGCACTTCCGGTCTGGGGCTGTGGGCGGAAGGCCCCATGTGAGGCGTGTATTCCTGCGTTGTTTTGGAAGGAACCTGACGAAAACATGCCTTTTCGCCAAACCGCCGCGACTGGGGCTGTGCCAAAAGAGTCGAGAAAGGTTTGAAGATCAGTTTTCATGTTCTCGGTTCGTCCGAGAACATGGATATGTGGTAAACCAGCCGCCGCCGGACCACAATTGCTTGGGCGGGAAGCACTTTGGGTTGAATTCACGGATACTTGTGGTCATCAGATTTATTTGTTTTGTTCCAACATGAACGCCGGAAAACCCTCAAGTTGTACGGCCCACCTGCGGACTACGTTCAGTGCGTCTTGAAGTTCGAACGGCCGTCTGATCGTTCGAACTGTCGTCTGCTCTTTCAAACGCTTCTGCTTGTCGTCTGCTCTTTTAGACGACACCGGCCCGTAGACCAAATGTTGGCCCGGTACTTGCGTTAAGAAGTAAGTGCAGGCCTCAAAAGACTTAAGTTTGAAGGTTGGTAAGCAGGCTCGACGTAAACAGTAGATACAAGGAGATGTTGATTATTGTTACCAGCGGCCATCACCGACTTGTTATGCCTGATTCACTTCGTCCGATTCTGCTTGCGATTTTCAGTATCGACGTCGACCATCTCAGATGCGGTTCACGCTTTGCAGCCCGAGCGACGTCGCGACTGAAAATTGCGAGCGAAATCTCATCATGTGAATCAGGCTTTAGCGTACATTCTGCGGCGTCCACGCGGAATGAATCGCCGCATGTGAGATTATTCACGCGAAGTTTTGCGGTGTAACGAGCTTCGTTGATTTCGCTGACGCCGCTCATGTAGTCAGACATTGTCAGAGAGACGTAAAATCAACAATTCGAAAGCGATAAAGGGCAGGGGGACTCACACCGACGCCGATAACATCGCATTTCAATGGTTTGTTTATGGGCGACGGCGAGCTTGTTGCCCACACCCCCATCGCGCATGCGCGGCGCCGGTGGCGTCCGCTAGGGGCGCTCCGGGCGCTCCGGTTTGTTTGTAAACATGAGTTGGTGTATAGTCATTATTGTCATTCACTAAACAGGTTTTCTTACGACGACTGCAAAGACACTACAATGCTGACTTCGAAAAATAAAAATCATACCGGAAGTGGTAATAACGAAACATCGGCCGTCTCCTAGCTTTTTTCTGTATGCTTTCAACTTTTCAACATGGCTGTACCCGGCGGCTGTGCTGAGGTGTTGAGAGGGTGCGCACGGCGGAAAAGTCTAAAACGTATCGGACGAGATTTTTTTTTTTGTGCCGGGTAATTTTGCGCAGCACATTTGAGACATTGGCCTTACGTCGCTCGCCAAAAAGCTACTACAGGTCGTTTTCTTCCTTACCTTTTTAAAATCGTTTTAGACACTGCTGAAAAAAGAGGCACTGAAAAGTGACGCGTTGTCTGCACGCGGAGAGGTCTCGCAAAATACTTTCGTGGTTGGCCGAGTGGGTACGTGCGTGTGTTCATGAACGATGAGAGGGAAGAGAGAAAGTTTAACGACTCTTCCTGTTTGAAATTAGCCAAAAAGGCAATCGCTAATTACGTCATAAATTTAAACGAACGTTTGAAACAAAACTTTAAAAAAAAGTTTTTTTTTCGGCAAATACGTTGTTTTTAAGCTTCGTTATCTTTAGGCGATCCTAAAAAAAAACAAGAATTTCAATCTTTCGCAAAATAAAAAAAAAGGTTATACTTTGTTTATGCTTAGACGGACACTGACAGGGTATTTACGCTCGCCAAGGTTTTTGTTTGTACATGACACATGGGAGCCCAACTATCCATAACGCAATTTGCGACTTGAAATTCGTCTACTTTCCACCCCAAAAAACCGCCGATCGAGAACTGGTCGGTTTGAGTCGCGCGCTCTCTCTCTCTTCTCCGTGGTCACGTGCCGTTTTCTATGGTTTCGCGACACGACCACCAAAGATGATCAAAGTCGTGGGTCATCGAAGGCACACATTCAATACTAGAAATCTACAAAAATGTGATACCCATTTTTTGTCGCTTCTAAAAAACTGTAATTACGTTGAGAGAAAAGTTGCACAGCCTGATGACTTTTGGTATCTCTCTCCACCTCTCTGTTTTTTCTTCCTCCCCAGTCCAGTTTGTCAGTGGCCCTCTAATGATGAATATTTGCGTAGCCAGACGAGTGTCTGTTTTCTTCCATAAACGCTGCCACGTTTGTTTATTCTGACGCCATGACACAGTAGGGGGAGCTGCGCTTTTTGCAAGACTCCGTTTTTAGAAACCTTCGCACATATCGTAGTGCAAGAACGTTAGAAATGCGTTGTCACGAAGCTGATGCCGATGCCAAAAGTGCTGTAAAAAGCAGAAAAAAAAATCTTGTTTTATGCATTGCCCTTTTCTTCACAAGAACTTGCGCTTGAGATTATTCCCCCTTTTTTTTCGTTGGGGGCTAGAAGTTTAATTCTTATGCCAAATGCATCATTTACTTGCCACTCCCATGTAGGCAATAGACTTTCTGAGGACACAGTCCATAAATATAGCTAGATTGAAAATGAACTTAGGTATAGACAAGTGGAAGATTGAGAACAATTCCATTATGAGTTCAGACAAATTTTCATTTAGGCATGGTGCAGCAGTGAAAATCTTAAAGAAGCTATTCGATTTGAAAATATTCGGCCAAAATCACGATTGGCTTCGAGATCAAAATCCAATATTCATACATGCCTAGTGTTTGGTTTTTTCTCAGGGAGGCAGAAGTCGGGGAGGCGGATGAAACGAGTTCATCTTGTTGACTTTATAAGAATCTAACGATGCAGGCGAGTTGGTTCATACTTAAAAGTATCATATTTCTCAGTGTATCAATCTTGTTTTTTTTTGTGTTTTTTTTTCACAGTTTGATGGAACGTGTTACCATTACCAGTAAAAAGTAACATTACTTTTGCATTACCTTTTTACTTATTAATTAAACAGTTTTACTGTTCTGTCGTTAGTGGTATGCAAAGAGCCATTTTTCAAGAAACAATTTTGAAGGTATGTGGTGTGAGTCGAATTCATTTGACTTGGTGCCTAGAAACACACAAAAAAATTGAAGTGTATTTTTATTTTAAGTTTTGGGAAGATGGAACGAGTAACGTAACTATTTTACTCATTACTCGAAATAAGTAACGTAAGTACATTATTGATTGCTGTTTTGAAAAGTAATGAGTGCGTTCCTATGTTACAGAAAATGTAACGCGTTACTGCCAACACTAGAATAAAGTAACCGACTAGTATTAAAAATAACCACTTTGGTAGTGTGATGTTTGCGATCATCATGTGCACAACAAATCAATTACGGTCAGTGCACACACCTGTACGACTCTGCCAGATGCACTCACGCATGGACACTCACGTGGACAAAGTTCTTCGAATATGGATTTTTGTTTTGATCACATGACCAGGGGCAGGCTCTTGGCCAGTTTCATGCGAGACCATTCTGTGACTTAATGAGGTTGATACGCTGAATGTATGCTTCACCAATCCCACCCTCCATACCCTCCTTCTGCGCCATAGTATCCTCCTTCGTAATAGCTGCTGTGATAACCTCCACTGTAGTGGCCTCCGCCATAGTGGCCTCCACCGTGATAGCCTCCACCGTGGTAGCCATGAGGAAGCAGGGGAGCACCAAAGAACTTGTGCGCCTTGAGGAACTTGGGACCACCGGCGAACTTGTGGCCGCTGTAGAACTTGGGACCTCCGTAGAACTTGGGACCTCCATAGAACTTGGGACCTCCGTAGAACTTGGGACCTCCATAGAACTTGGGACCCCCGAGAAACTTGGGGCCGCCGAAAAACTTTGGTGCACCGTAAAATTTCTTGCCAAAGTGTGCTCTTTTAAAATTTTTTGGAGGCAGGATACCCATGAAACGGCCGAGTATGAAGTCAATATGAGCTCTGTTAGCAACTGCCACCCATGCCAGACCCAAAACCAAGACTGCAACCTGAAAAAAAAATTATTATGATTTGATTATGTTGGCTAAGTTTGCTTATGTAACAGGTCATGTTCTAGCAGTGCGAAAAAGGCAATAGACCATTTGCTATATTACCCAAGCATCAAGGAGAATGCAGGGATTGGTGTTCCTCGCGCCACACGCGCACGCCTTCCCCGTACAAAAGATTCGAAGTAAATAACCAAAATAAAGCGTTGACGAACGCGCGTGCAAGATACAATTTGTTTTAGGTTTTTGCTTTAGAAAACTTACTACTGCTGAGGCCAGCACGTGCGGCGCGTGGAACACCAATCCCTACATTCTACTTGACGATTACCAGAGACCTGCTCAATCTGCTTATATACAGGGTGTTATTATTTACACTGAAAATAATTAAAAAAACACTTGTATTAATTAATTTATTTTCAAGACAACGTTATCGGCCATGACGGGCGTCAGAAAATGTGTCGTGATTAGCGATCTATTATCTAAAATTTACTAATTCCCTTTTTGGCACAAGCATTTGTTTGGATGGTACACCGAGGCAGACATGATTTTGTGATGTTTCTGAATAAAAATTTCCTACTTTATTTAATTTAGATATTCGCCTTAGCTGACACATATCAGCCATAGTTCCGTAGCCCCATCTTATATATCTGTGACAAAAGCTTCGTCCGGAAGTGACGTTTGTGGCCTCTGCGAGAGCGGATAGCGAGAGTAGTGAATGATATCACAAGCAGTGGCGTCACGAGGGTCAGCGGCACCCGGGGCGTTAGACCGCCGTGACACCCCCCCCCCTCCCCCGCTCTCGCGCGTGGCCCGCTGTGACACCCCCGAGCGCTGCACCCGGGGCGGTCCGCCCCCGCCCCCCCCTTGTGACGCCACTGATCACAAGTCAATTTGGCGGCAGTACGATATCTGTGGGTCACATGGTAGTCGTAGCGATGGCGTGTCATATTCTAAATCCTCTTCGGACGCGGATCTTTCAAATGCTGCAGTATTCAGAGAAACTTCCCCGAAATCTGAAACATACCCTTCGTGTTCAGAAATAGGCTGAATATGATCCACAATATCCGTAAATGACAATCGCAAGTTTGTATTTATAGCCCGATGGCTGTATTTTCCGTTATAAACGGCCCACTCTGGCAAGCGCTCGGAGAGCAGCCAGCGAAGAGCACGTGAGATTCGGCGCAATCGTGACGTACATTGTTTCGGGAAGAGCAAAGCTGCGGCGAGGCTGACGTCGGCAGGATGCTTTAGCCGTTCCCACCGAAGCAGCCGAAGCACGCCAGCGGTCGGGCCACCGCAACTTACCCCAAAGCTGCGTTTGTACGAATTTTGAGTAACGGTTTAATATACTATAGTCTCTTAATGGGACAATAGCGACGTCTGAGACACACAAAAGAGAGTCCCGGTGAGGAGGAAGTTTCTCCTTCTCCTCTTCTCTCGTGGTGGCCGGAGAGCTGGCGGGATGACGGCAGGTTCAAGGCTTTCAGTTTAGCCTCGTACCCAGCCACGTTGTTCCATATCCGGTATGCGTTCCGAAAAAAAAAGATTTCAACCCGAAAAAAAAAAAATGTTTTACTGGCGAGGCGAGAGGAAAGCGATGTTTTCACGCATACCGGAAGTTCCAGAATTGAAGATGGCGGCGCCCACGTAGAAAAGGTGTATAACGTTCTAGGCGAGATAGGCATTGTCACTACCTGTCAAGCTTCCTAGACGGGCATTACAAACGAGGCTTTAGCGACATCCACCAGGTGCTTTTTGATAACCGTTTAATTCGTTTTAAAAATCCTAATCGTGTCTTTTCCAACAAGATATTGCTGTGTCCGATGTGATACTCCTCCCTTGCACACGAATAGACCAAGAGATAAGCGCCGAAATTTCGTTGTAGAATTCCTTTAAAGGGGTCATGAGACGATATCAGGTTGGAATGTTCATGACTTTGCAGAGGCCTACTGGTCCTAGAGTCCCTCTCTTATCGTCGCAATTTTTCCGCAACAAAGAAGCTTCTGAATCAGTGGCGGTTTGTGCGAGTATACTTGTGCCAGACTGTCTGGGCCAAGTGTACTTGCACGGACCGCCACTGATTCAGAAGATTCTAGGCCGCGGTGAAATTGCGAGGATAAAGGGGACTATTTAGTTCAGATCTTGCCTCCGCAAAGGTTGATGACGTAATTGTGGGATGGAAACCACCCGCCCGACGACAGTCGAGCGCGGCTCATGAATCGGGCACGAGAACTGCGTGCGCACTCGACTTCGGCTCGTAACAATCAATGCCTCGGCGGACACTCGGGTAGTGGCTCGTGTCCAACCACCGCGGTGATGAGAATAGCCGAGCTCTAACAATGCCTGGAGCTCAGCACGCGTTTTCTACTTCAACGCCAGCGCGTGGTTATGATTAGCGTTAGCGGCCTAGGATGGGCACCAGGCCACGTGGCCTCTTATTCTTTCTCCGAGTTGAGGAGATAAACAATGTTAATATTTCTCGAATTTTTTCGGCGACTAGCATTGCCTAGAAATAAAAGAATAACTGCAAGTTTATTCAGTTATTAACGTTAGGAAGTGATTCTAAGTAGCATTTAGCGGAAGTAGAAAACGCGTTTCATGGCTCCTCATCACGTCTACCTCTAGTGGAATAGTGACCCTTTCTTCAATGTCACAGAAATATTTTGTGTAATGGCGTTCAAGCGGCTCCAAAACCTTGTGAACTCTCTGCATATCAATGACCGAAACGCAGAAAAAAGAATGGAGAGAAGGGCCATGACAAGCTTGCCAAGGTTTGCCCTCTCGTGTCGGCTGTAAACAAGCGACTCGCCGAGCACAACCGTGCCCTCAACGCACCACTCTGCGGATGAGAGTATGATTGCATTCTAGGGAAGATCTGCTCTAAAGTAGTATATTCCCATCAAGCCCATTAAGAGGGGGTTACAAGGTGTGGTGCCGTGCAGACTCTGAAACTGGGATATCTTGTTCAGTTTCAAATATATAAAGGGAAAAATCAAGACGGCCTCCTGACCTAGGACTTGGCGGACATGTGGTGTTAGCACTGTGTGAGGGTGTTGAAGAGTGTGCGCAGTTGTACTTCGATAACTTCTTTAATTACTACAACAGCGCCCATGAAGAAGCTCTCGGAGCAAGGCGTGCTCGCAGCTGGGACGCTTCGCATAAACCGCAAAGATGTTTCGAATGAGGTGAACGCGAACAACAAGCTGCAAAAGGGGATCTCATCTGGAGCTCGAAGGGCAGAGTGTCTGCTTACCAGTGGAAGGACAACCGTAACGTCAACATGATGTCCGATTTCCACAACCCATAGGAGACCTGCGAAGTCAACAGCAGGATTTCCAGTGGTGCGTATACGTTAGGCTTAACTGTCCAAAAGTGATCGCGGACTACAACCACTGAATGGGTGTTGTTGACAGATTTGATCCAGAAACGGAACACCTACGTTGCTGACCGCCGCTCCAAAAAATGGTGGCATTGGATTTTCTATTCCCTACTCGATGCGGCGGGGGTGAACTTCTTTCTGCAGTACTGCTCCCGAGATGAGACTATACGTATCTCAAGTTTCGTCTTTCCCTTGGGCGCCAGCTGATCGGCGGAACCACTTTCAGGTCAAACCAGTCAGGAAACAGCCACAAAGGCAAGAACGGAAAGCCGAGCTGTCGCATATCGATGACTGGTTTCCCCGAAGAGATCAAGCTTGTCGGTCAGCAACACCACCCCCAACGCTGGGCGAGCAAGAGACGGTGCAGATGGTGCTCCAGAAAAATGCAACTGGCCGGCACATACAACTTGTGTCAAGAATGCAGTGTGCCATTGTGCGTAACTTTTTCGGGCTTTCCCACAAGGAAAAATATGCATATTGGCGCCCTTGCATTCACTTGAGTTTGAGCGAAAAAGACGATGGTATACGAATATGTGCCACTTTCACGAAGAACATGCAAAGTCAGTAATACAAATATGTACCACTTTTTTTTCAATAAATATGTAACATAAAAGTGTGCAAAAAAATGTCATTCCATTTTTTTTAATACTAGATACAGAGTGGCAATAATTTTTGGCAGATATTTTATTTTTTTCAAAACCGGTAGCGACTTACAAAGGGTTAACCGGGAATGAAAGGCTTTTACTCACCGTGCACTTCATGACACTGCAATCGCTGCGGAACTGCGGCCAGCTATGGGCGTTTTCGTTTCGCCGAGACACTTATACCCCATCTTAAAGGCTTGCGTTCCGTATGTCAATACGGGCTCCCGGCTATTCCTAGCGCGCCTGTGTGGCGATTAGGTTCGCTGGCTCTAGGTGGACGCTCTTCCGTACTCGTGGTCGGTCGGAGAAACGCCTTCTTCTTGAACACATCCAATGGGAGCGGTGTGCAGCAGCGGAAATTTGTACAATACCCAGGTCAAACAAACCTTCCGACAAGATTCAAATTCAAATTCTTTATTGATCCCTAAATCAGAGAAAGGAGGCAGAGAAAAAGCAACTGACACGCTGCTTGACTAGCCTCTGCCCCCCATAGCAGCCAGGGACGAACAAACATAAACATAAAGACACTAGCATTTGACATAATCATTATAGCATGGGAAAGACAACATCATTTATATTGCTAAAAAGAAGAATGTAAACAAAAGGGAGAGAAAAAAAAATGAAAGCCGTTTACAACTCCCTGTAACGCCGAATTAGAGCGCAGCTCTTGGGAGGAGGAGGAAGGTGCGGAGGTACGGAGAGTACGGAGCGTGGTACGGAGTTAGCGGGAAAAAATTTCCCCGCTAAATTTAGCGGTGAAAATTTCTCCGCTAGATCTAGCGGAGAAAATATTTTCCGCTAGATTTAGCGGGAAATTTTTCCCTAGATCTAGCGGGAAATTTTCTACTAAATTTAGCGGGAAATTTTTCCGCTAAAGTTAGTGGGGAAATTTTTCCACTGACTTAACGAATTCCAAATTTAGCGGGGAAATTGTTTCCGCTAAATCTAGCGGGAAATTTTTCCGCTAGATTTTCCGGGGAAATTTTTCCGCTAAATTTAGCGGGGAAATTTTTCCGCTAGATTTAGTGGGAAAATTTATTCGCTAAATTTAGCGGGGAAATTTTTTCGCTAAATTTAGCTGGGAAATTTACCCGTAATGCACCGCGCGATTACGCCGGCGCCAACGCCGCTCAAGCCGGAAACGGGCGCCTAAGAGCTGCGCTCTAAAAAGAACGAAAAAGTATGTCAAAAATAACAACACGCACTAGACGCATACAATCGTGTTATGCTAATTTTTTTTGTTTTTGATTTTACATGGGAGTAATTATTAGACAAAAAGTGAACATATTTGTTTGGCGGACATACTGAAGATATCTATATCGAGTTCATAACAATGATTCAGATGGTGGAAGGTAGGGGTACAGAGCGCGACACTGTTAGCGCGAACCAGCGATCGCCGGTTTTTCGTTTTTCTCTTTGAAACTAAGGGATGTCATCCAAGTTATTATTGCTACAGAAAGAGCTAATTTAGTTCTATAATGTAAGCGATAAAATTTCGTGCTCGCTAACACTATTTAGAAGTAAAATGCGAAAATGCGCCGATGTCGTGTTCGCGCTAACAGTGTCGCGATGTGTACATTTTAACATCTGATTCCCATAGTTAGTTCTTGAATGTGGCACTATCCATATCTCAGCATTACGAGTTGGATAATTTGCTTGTCTGAGTTCAAGTTGGGAAATTTAATATATATATATATTTTCGTTCTGTCTAAAAGACATTTTGTAGGAAAGTGCAAGTTTATAACTATCGTGATTTGGAATTGGTACTATATCAAATTTATGAAATAATGGCTTGGTATGGCTATCGTATGCTGCGTGAGCATAAACATCGAATTGCTTTTTTTGTTGAAGATTATGTATTAGTTTAAAATTTGTGGCAGTCGTGTTACCCTATACTAAAAAGCAATAGTTGTAGTATGTGTAAAAAAGGCACTTGTATATAAGTAGCATAACAAAGATGGGAATCATATTTCGGTATTTATATATAACTCCAACAACTTTCGATAGCTTATTACTTATCTGTTGTACCGTTTCGTCCCAACACAGGTATTCATTAAATATTATTCCTAATACTTTTACATTTTCTGCTATATCTATTTCATTTCCACCAAGTGAAGGGATAGTCATGTAGGTACATTTTGTATTACGTGATCTGAATAGAACGGCTTTAGTTTTATTTACATTTATTTTTAAGGAATTTAGTATCGTCCAAGCATTTAGCTTATCAAGATATTGATTTGCCCTGTGTATAATTTGGTCAGCGTCGTTCCCTGAGAAAAAAGAGGTGTCATCTGGATATATGATGTAACTAATGGTATCATCAATATTTACTATATCATTGATGTATGAATCAAAAAGAAGTGGCCCCAGTATACCGCCTTGAGGCACGCCTGCAGTTAATTTGCTGAGATCTAATCTATTTTTATTGATTTCTACACACTGATAGAGGTTTTTAAAGTAACTTTTAATCATCCCTAGAGCGACACCGCGAACACCTACCATGTATAACTTCTCAATTAACGTTTCGTGATTGAGACGATCGAATGCTTTCGAAAAATTTATAAACAAGGGAGCCCATTTAGTTCAAAGCAATTTTTGAGAAAGACAAAACAAGCCGGTGCACTGTACCACCAATGCATGTATTCTCATCAATGAGCAGTTGAATATTTAATCCCTAAAGCCTCTCTGCTTGAGGCCACTTTGCTTGTGTAGCAAAGCCATGAACAATCCGTGGCCCTCGGTGGTCGTCTGATCCTCAGGCTAAAGGCAAAATAACATTACTCCATCGAGTGGCTTTATACGATTCATTGTTTCACAGTAGAGTGTATACACAGCAGGCACGTATCCAAAGCCCCCTCCCGAAATCTTCCATTTTGCTGAGACCTCCTCTCCCCCTCCCCCTCGTACATCATTTTGTCATGGGCGTTTAGACCAACACATTGTTTGTGAACAATGTGTTGGTCGAAGTTCAGACATTTCATCGAACGCCATTTCATCGAACGCCGTTTCATCGAATGAATGGACATTTCACCGAACGCCATTTCATCGAACGCCGTTTCATCGAATCGCTAAGGGCCGTTTCATCGAATTTCTTTGTGCCGAGTTTGGGGCATAACAGAGCTTAATAGATGTTTTACCTTGCATTTGTTAAGGCTAAAGGTAGTCCTTGTACGAATTGTTTTGAAGGTGGTATGAAATTGCTAAATAAAAGCAATTGGTATAAAAAGACATAAAAACAATTGGGTATGCGACTTGCTGAAAAGCTTTACTCATGCACATGACTGAAACCATGACACTAAAGGTAACAGACCGACACTTAAAACGCACCCGAAAGTATCTGTGTCGTTTTCTACCATGCTGTCTCGGGGTTTCAGTTATGACGAAATTCACACCAACCCGTTTGCACCATTTCGCTTAGTTCAAGGTTTATTCACGGAAAGCGGGTACCGGACATTTCATCGAACGCCATTTCATCGAACGCCGTTTCATCGAATGAATGGACATTTCATCGAACGCCATTTCATCGAACGCCGTTTCATCGAATCGCTAAGGGCCGTTTCATCGAATTTCTTTGTGCCGAGTTTGGGGCATAACAGAGCTTAATAGATGTTTTACCTTGCATTTGTTAAGGCTAAGGTAGTCACTTGTACAATTGTTTTGAAGGTGGTATGAAATTACTAGAAATAAAAGCAATTGGTATAAAAAGACATAAAAACAATTGGGTATGCGACTTGCTGAAAAGCTTTACTCATGCACATGACTGAAACCATGACACTAAAGGTAACAGACCGACACTTAAAACACTTTTAAGTATCTGTGTCGTTTTCTACCATGCTGTCTCGGGGTTTCAGTTATGAGCAATTCACACCAACCCGTTTGCACCATTTCGCTTAGTTCAAGGTTTATTCACGGAAAGCATGTAACTGCCAGGACAGCACGCTTATAGTATAACGATACTCTGCCAGGAGAGCACGCGAAATAAAATATAACGATACGCGGATTATCAACTTTATGCTCAGATTAAACTTATCTGCTTTTTTTTTTTCAATCTTTATAGAGACAAAAGTTGCACATAGGGTCCGCCAACATTGTTTCGGGCTACTCCAGGACTGGAACCACCTCCCCTTCACAATGATCTTTATCACCGACCCTTTTTGCCTATAAATGATCTTCAGGGGACTTTCTTAGGAAGGCCAACCCGCACCAGACAACAGTGAAGCACTGGGTGTACTCTGTCACCCAAGAAGACTGAACCCTTCCGGATCCTCACATAACCCACAATTAAACGTACACGCTGTCAGACAATAAAACACTACCTGCTTTTCAGAAAGCATATCGTGCTTTCTGGTTTTTTTTCTCATTTTTAATTGTTTCATGTGACAGGGAGGGGGTCATTGTTTCATTGAGGCTTTCTTCTCGAAGCAGGATATGTTCACGATGGAACTTATCTCGTCACTGCACCCTGTGATATAAAAAAGGGAGAATTAGATGACGTTGTGTATAAAAATTAAAATAAATTACAAAAATATTAAAGGCTGTGACGGCGTTCGATTAAACGGCTTCGATGAAACGGCGTTCGATGAAACGGCGTTCGATTAAACGGTGTTCGATGAAACGGCTTCGATGAAACGGCGTTCGATGAAACGGCGTTCGACGAGAATGTCCGGACCCAGTGTTGGTCTATATCTCAGGTGCTCTATACAGCGGGAGAACACCCCCCGCCAAGAAAGCTACTCGGATTCGGAAATGCAACTCCCTTCGACTCGTCAATTTATTTTCCGTCGAGAGCGGTCAACACTGGGCACCAGTCGAGCATAAAGAAAGTATCGATGTACCGGTCAACATGCGTTTCACTCGACCAAAGTAAACAGTCCGTGCGACGGCCTGGCGCGGCATTCTCGGCGCTAACCAGAGCGTGACGGCAGCAGTCACATCGGTTCTCAGCAAAAGAGATGGAAGCCCTTTTCAGTGGCGATCACGACGCTTACTTAGATTGCGCGCTTCGTCGAGTTCGCTTTGTGCGTACACACCGCGACGCTTTTAGGGCTAATTTCGGGTTCGATTCGGTTGCAGATGAAACAGCCTGAGGCCAGCTTTGAATGAGGCCGACTGACTGGAACCAGAAGATAAACGCAACGGTAATCGACAAATAAAGTTTTCCTGACTCAAACTTTTCTCGCTTTTACTTTTTTTTCAATTCGGTTCAGCCAATTGTGCAAGATACCTTCTTTTATTCCTCTGCTTCCCTCCCCCCCCCCTCCCCCCATCTCCTTCCCCTTTTTCTAGATATCAATTACTTTTGTTTTGTCACGGGGTCTTTATTTTTCCCGGTCTCTTTTATCGTGGAAGTCCGCGTCCGTGCGATGTGCGAACAACATTTATTGCCAGTGTTTACGCTTCAGCGAGGTGTCGGCGACATCACTGCTCCCTGAATATTCATTTTACAAAACAGACAGGTAGTAGGCAACAAGCATCTTCAGTCATTCCAAATCGGACCGCAGCTGTATTATACCAGGAAGGTGCAATGCGCATTGACAAAAAATCACTAAGGATGCACTCCAACAATACCTGACAGCAGACTTGTACACGTTACTGAAAAATAGTAAGGAATTACATTTACAATTAAGGCTAAATTTATTATTACAATTACCCTCCCAAAAAGTAAGTGACCGTTACCCCCAAAAGTAATCCGTTACTTTCGTGGCGTTACTTTCAACATTATTTTCCTCAATTAAGAAACAAAGGGAACAAGGTTATTCAAGTTCTTATTGTTGCCACCTGTTCCATTTATTGACCCTGAGTATTTTGAGCAACAGCTGGCTCTCGAAAGTCTCATCAGACATTTTTGCGTTATTTCTTACTCGAAGATGTCCACTGAGACGCTGAACACCATTTAAACTGAGGCACTGGATGGGAGTGCCATTTTGTGTCCTCACGAATGTTTTATGCTTTGCATTGAGCTTTTTGAGCGAAGCAATGGAAGTCGAAGTAGCAAAGCTTCGTCCTTGTAGCCGTTGCCTGATATTCGAGAGTTTTAGTAGAGTTGGTAACGGTGGTAACGGACAAAAGCTCACCGGACAGAAGCTCACCGGACAGAAGCTCACCGGACAAAAGCTCACCCGTTTTTTGACAGACCCGGACAAAAGCTCACCCGTTTTTGACAGACCCGGGCAAAAGCTCACCTCGATTTCTTTTTTTTTTGCTACCCGGGCGAAACACGGGCTGAAATAAAGTGCGGACGCGATGGACATTGGACCATTTTTAGGAGAACTTGTACCCCATCCACCATTGAGTTGCGAATTTTTAAAAATACGTTGAAAGAACGGGAGTTGGGCCTTTTGGAAAAGTACAAGACAGATGACCAATTTAGAAAACTGTGCGGGATTTTAGATAGGCTCGCGTTCCTTCCACTACAGCTTGTTCCACAAGAACTAACCACCAGGGAAAAGTCTACCGGTGACATCGGCTACCTGCTGGACTACTTTGATTGCACGTATGTCAACGACCGCTTCCGTTATGCTTCTGTTCCTTCTGCGGCAGCACCCAGAGCGAATTCTTCCCTTCGCCTGACTCTGCGCCGACGACGACCGGAGTTTCCCCGGTACGGTGGAATAAGTACGACGCCACTCTTCAAGATAAAGACCGGATGAATAACACCTGCGAAGGATGGAGTACCGGGTTCCAGAAGCTCGTCGGCCACGCCCATCCAAGCGTCTGGAGGCTGATTGAATGCCTACAGCAAAATCAGGCGCTCGTTGCCACGGCATTGACACAAGCCCGGAGAGGTGAGCCCACAGTAAAGCGGGTGCGAAAAACCACTCTGCGCCTGCAGAATCGTCTTAGAAATATTTGCGAGGGCTTGCATGTACATCGAGATCTACCAAGACTGCTGGAGCTAGTAGGGGACTGCATTCGCTTCTAACCAATCGATAAATAAACTTGTTTCTATTAAAATCAACAAACCATGCGCCTGTCAGATTTAATTTATCGTTGCTTTTTTTGTGTTGCACGCATGCACCTACGTTGTCCGCACTCGTGTTAAGACCAACATAAAATTTTCTAGTGGTGAGCTTTTGTCCGGGTCTGTGAAAAAATGGGTGAGCTTTTGTCCGGGTCTGAGAAAAAATGGGTGAGCTTTTGTCCGGGATGCGGTAACGGTAACGGTATACTAAATAATAAATAAGGTTTGGTCGATATTCTTCATTTGGTCCTGGACCGGTCGAGCCTCGGTTGAGACGTTGCGAATAAGGTTTCCAATATTTAATCAGTGCAGATTTGTTGGGCTAGTTGGTACTGCCCAAGGCTCCGTGTTGTCTAGTCTCCCCTGTGTCCTTGTCTTAAGCGCCATCATGTTGCCAATATTTAAATATAAGTCATCGAGAAAAAAAACAACAACGGGACACCTATAACAACAATTAATTAGAACGTTGGTTAAAACAAGGAAATGTAAACGCACGTTTGCCATGTGTACCTTTCTTGGTGCCGTTCAAAAACGCACAGAGCACGGAGCACCGACCGACTGCAGTTTACTCCGGTGTTCTCCAGATAGACGTCCGCTGATGCCACGGGCAGCGAAGGGCAGAGAACTAGTAGCCGCGCTATGGCCCCACTCACGAGTTTCACTCGCTCCTCAAGGCCAGAATATCAAGTCTACGTCAGCCACCATTATGTTTTATTTGTAAAAATATCTGCTTGAGATAAGATGCGTCCTGCTGGGGTAAAAACAGGAAGAAGAAAAAGGAAGACTATTACCATTTTCGAAGTGCTCGCAAAAAGCTGACTCACAAAAAGGGTAACTGAGATGCAGATAACCTGGCTGCAATTCACAAATAAAGTAGGCCAACCCTAGAAGTTGGACTACAAAAAAAGTAAGTAGCTTTTAAAACAGGGTCAAATAAGGTGAAAGAAACAGAAAAAAAATACATCCTGTTTTCTAAGAGAATATGATAAGTGTGCATCGACGAACGAGGATGCTTGTGGCAATAACACCTTCACATATTATCACATCTCTTTTAGTGGATTTTAGGGTAGACGGAGCGTTGTCTCGTGTTGTGACATTATGAAAATGGTCCTAGTCACTATAACCGAGAAGGACATTGTTAATTCTTGTCTGTGCACTTACCGCCTCGAGCTTCTCGAAGAGGCATACAATCACTTGGTGTCTTCCTCTCCCCGCCTTCGATCGCAAAGAAAAAACAAAGACACTAAAAAAAGCGGATATAACTTGCCCTCCCCTCCTTTTTTTTTGTAGAAATGTTTATTTGGATTTTTGACATTGTTGTTAGGGTCTAAAAAATAGATTCAGGGGCTTGGTGTTGCAAAAAAAGAAAAAAGGCTTTGCGGAACTGAAGACTGCCAAGCCTCCCTTTGCGCGTGACAGTGTCACTGCGCTCAACTTTGCCAAAATGAAAACGACCTTTTTTTAGAAGGGGGAGAGGGGGGGGGGCTGGTCCTGGAAAAAAATGTAACGGATTACAAGGAATCCGTTACGTAAAAAATGTAAGGGAATTACTTTAAAATTACTCTAGAAAATATGTAATTATTCCGTTACTAAATTACCGATAAATGTAAGGGATTACAAGTAATTTCGTTACTTGTAACGGATTACGTACAAGTCTGCCTGACAGTATCACATCCCGGCTGCGTCAGCGAATAATATTAGTCAATTCAAGTCGCATTTTTACATAAAAAACTAATCTAATATGTTGATCGTATATGTATCACCTCCCATGGTCATATACTGTATATCCCAGGGTTGGCCAGAGTGGCACTGGAGATTGAGCCGCAGTCAAAACTACTAAAGTTTAGAAATCCACAGAGAAAAAAAAGAAGAAAAACAAAAATGTGGCGGTAAAAAAAAAAAGAAAAAAGGCGGGAGGGGGGCACGATGTAGAGGGAACAGTCTTTTCCAAAGGGGTTAAGTATAAATGTCGACTACGAGAAATTACACCAGGCAGCAGAATGTTTCTTCAACCGCTAAGCGAAAATGAATTCATAGGCCAGCCTCTGCACCTGACACCGCAATGCGTATACGGTTTGAAGTTCGACTCTTTTCGCCTTGGGGACACAGCAGGGGAAGGGGTACGCTTATCAGGGTTTATAAGGTTAAAAGCGCAAAACAACAAGGACGAAGAAGAAAACACACACGATGCAGACAGGCGCTAACTTGCAACTGATATTCCAGTCAAACACAGCGCACGTGCGCGAACAGAGTTACCACTCATGCCTCCACTTCAGATTAAAAACTACAAATTACACAATTCTACACAGTACACACGTGTCCAAATCCTAAGAGTCATCCAATCTAGACGAAACCGTCTAGAAAAAAGAAACCTCTCTGTCACTAAGGGCAATCGATGGCGTGCTGACGCAGTTGTCACTAAAGCACTGGATAATATTTTGTATTGTCACCCGATGCTCCGACCAAAAAAAAAAAAACGCAAAAAGTGATTTTTTTTTTGTCTTGTTACGGGCTTGTTTATTAAACTTTGTTAGTTTTAAAAGGGGTTCACGCCCGTAACGCATGCAGTGAAGCGCAAGATGACCCCCCCCCCCCCACACACACACACACATACGCACACACACCGACTTATTACGGACCGCAAGTCGATGCTCACGCGCCCTTTCATTAGAACATCGCCCCGTCTGTCCTATGTAAACGCGCCCGCATGTCAGCGGTATCTCGGAAACAACATAAGATGTTCGAGCTATAAATTGTGTGACGTGCTCCTTCGAGCACTCAACACGCTTCTCCCTTGTCATCATAAAACAAACGTTTGTCAGCTTACATGGCGCAGAAAAAACGACGTTAACTTTGTATTTTAGCTTATATCTTCTTCAGATTGTGTGACACCCTATGCAAATAAGGAATCACTTGAATCTTTGATTTCTCTAAGTTTGTTTTGTTGAACACCATCTGTGCTAGTGTTACGCTTGATTCTTTGAAGGATGCTTTCACACACACTGGAAGTCAAGCAGTGCAGGGTAACCTGCATTGTTTAAGCGCTCTATCTGATGATTAAAACTGGTCGCTACTTCGTGATGGCAACTTTTTGACAAGGCAGCCTGAAAGCAAGGAGGAGTTATGCCTCTTTTTATCAACTTTGAATGAGCACTGTCAAAAGACAGAATACTTTTTCTCGAACGCGGTTTGTACCACCAACACCCGTGACTCTCACAAAATGCAAGCTGCAGATCCATAAACTGGATGCACTTGTCCCTGGGAGGCTCCCAGGTGAACTTTAGTCTGTCAGACAAGGCGGCAAACAATTTGACAATCTTCGTAACTAAGTCGCCAAAGCTAATCTCCGGGTGATCGTCCACAAAGACCAGAAAATCATCTACATACACCTAAAGATTCTTGATCAACACGCATGTCAATCAGGCATTCCGAGATGCGTCTATCCATGGATGACAAGAAAAATATTGCACAAAACCGGGGCAACCGACGAGCCAATACAAATACCCGCTTTTTGAACATAAAACTGGCCATTAAAGTTCACGACAGTCGACACGTAGGATAGAATTCTAACAACGCTAGAAAGTGTGTTAGAACTGACAACCGCGTATAATTCTGAAAACATAATTTCTCCTGATTGGTTGATGCTCTCCCGAACGGCATTAAACAAACCTCCGTGTGGAACCGAATAAAACAGATCTTCCACATCGATAGTAAGACGCTGTAGTCGCATTCGACAATCCCGTCTGTAGCACTTGCACGATTTCACTAGAGCTCAGAATTAAAAGCGGATCGTCACAAGCCATCCCTCTTAAGCGCCGATGTAAATGCCGGACAACTCGAACTTGTCAGGTGCTACCCTCTGAAACAATAACACGTCGAGGACATTCGGGCTTGTGCGCCTTTCCAGTGAAAAACAACTCCATGAAGACTTTTTCCGTCTTGTTCGCTGCTTTTCTAACACTTTCTAACCGCGAATCATTCAGCAACCTGATCAGTGCTACTGATTTTTTCTGTTTTTGAGAAAAACCCTTCACCGGCTTAAAACTTTTTTCAATAGCGGTAGTGGCCTTTCCTTGAAAAGTCCCTCAGGCAGCACAATAAAACCACCCTCTTTGTCCGCCTCAATCACGATCAGACCGCCCTCCTTTAAAACGGGAACCACCTTCCCGAAATTAGGCTTTTTGGTGGGTTGATGACTCGCTGTGCGTCTCAGGCAATCCACACCATCATTGATTGCTCGCTCCCTGTCCTGATCCCCAGCACGGTCAGCAACATCTGGAACCATGGCAAGGAGCTCAAGACGGCCTGCCGCAGGCTCGTAGCGGAACTTTGGGACTTTCTTGAGAACGGAATGTATTTCTTCCGGTATACGCACGCGTCCCCCAGGAACGGTGACGTCGTTAGCGGCTGCAGCTGCGTTGTTTCTTCTCAGCGGAAGATTCAGACGTGCTCTTTGCCACAAGAACTCAGTTGACTGGTGCGCCAACTTCCTGTACCCTGCATACCGGCAGGCGTCAATGCGTAGGTCACTCCCTCGTTGTACGATGATCCGAAACCAGTCGTGATACAACCGAACCTGTCTCCGATATAGCGACTTAAAAATATTGCAAATCCTTCTTGCATGTCCCCAGGAAGTCGCGAGCTGCCGCAGATTGGCCAACCCGGGTATATCCAAAGGAAGCCTATGGGGGTTCATTTGAACTCAGGTAAGTAATTTAATTTTTTGTAGATGTTCTGTAAACGGTTACAAAACATGAAGCATTTAATGCAATGTTTCATATTTTAAAGCTCGGACATCCTTAGGTTTTGACAAATACGATCTCAAGAAAGCAGCAAAGAACGGCAGGGTTCGGGTGGCCGCAGTGCGCAACCTGTATTCTAAATACCACAGTAGATGGCAACTTCATGGCAAGTTGTATAACTTACAAAAAAAAAGTTGTTATAAAAAAAACTATTTTTATTGGCAGTGGGTTTTAAGGTTTTTTCTAATACTCGTACACACTAAGACACATCCTTGCTAACAAGTATGACCAAAACATTGGATTTGTCTGTTACTGTAAAGCATTTGGAGTAGTCCCCCGTAAAGCCTCCACACGTGGACGTCACTGCCTTAGAGGGAAATTATATCAAATTATGCAGTTACTAGTTTCCGCATTGATAAACATTTACTTAAAGTGGCAGGTCCTAATCAGAAAAAAAAATAAACAAAGAAAAAGATACGTGAACTAAGTTAGTCAATAAAATCTCTCATAATCAGCATATCGGCGGTGACTGAAATTACTGCATCTGTTGATTTGTTGTCAATTTCCAGTGGTATTCGAGTGCGTCTTCAATATTCACCTACTAAACGTAAAAGTCTGCACAGAAACGGGGTCCTTTTGTGTTGTCAATGTCGAGTTTTCTGAGCTGAATGCTTCACCACGCGCGCATTCTCCCGCTTCACTCGCCCAGCTTAGCGAAGCGCGCCCAAGGTTTTGTCGTCACACACGCATGCACATAACTGCACGTTGTGATAGGCGTAACATTCGAGTCCTGGAGGGATCAAACGTTCACATTTTTTTGTCTCCGCAATTCCATTCAATTATTATAAAAAAATTAAAAAAAGGTTTATGAACTTGTGGATGGATTTGCAACCTTTACATTTATAACTAATAGGAACTAAATTTGATAAGGATGACCTTGAGGCCTACTGTATATTTTGAAACCCTCAGGGCACCTGTCCTACTGTATTTTCGTTGTCAGAGCCGAGAAGAAATCGGCGCTATGTATAATTCTGAAAAAGCAAAAATCTTTTTTGTTCCTTTTTGTGTGTTTGTTTTTTGCTTATTGCCAGATTACCTTTCTTTTTCTTTCTTACAAATAAGTGTCCCATTCATTTTTAAAACTCCGGGACACATCTGAGAAAAATTACCTTGAAAATTAAACGAAAATCGGAACTTGGGATTATCGTTCTTCGCCATTTGTTTTCGGAAAAGAAACCTTGCGTTTGTATTTAAAGCTAGTAAATTGTTAGTATGTTTTTCTTTTTCCAAAACACCTATTTGCGATTTATGTCCTACAAATACCCTCGGGTTTTAGAAAACAGTATGAAAAGATTCGCGTATGCTATTATGTCGATATTTCGCAAATGTATTTTTCATGCCTTAAAGGTAAACTGATTTTTCTATGGGTTTCGACCTCAGATTAGACCGCCGCGTGCTCTGTGGTGAACAGATAAACTTTGCTCTGTTTTTCTTCACTTGAGAGATAAAATACGTGCCAGAATTAAATTGTGACACAAAGAGTTCGTGTTCCTATTTACCTAAAGTTTGAATAGATAAAAAAAAAAACAGTTCTATCAGAATATTAGAAGAAAAAAGAATATTCAGCGTCGGTGCCATTGAACATATATATGTTTTCCGATCTAATCTGATGAATAAGATGTTGTTTTTTTTTGCTTAGCACACACCTCTTTGATGTCTTGCGGACAGTTTTCCTTGGACAGTAGATAACTCGTAAAAGTTTGGCATCAGGAAAACCCTGTGATATTTGCAGTACTTGCAAACTTCTCGGTTCTTGCTTACGGTCGGGTCACATAAATAAAATGTTTTTCTTTGTTTTTTGTTTAAGTTCTGAATTGCCGACACACAGTTTTTAAAAATTCCCTCAAAATTATCACTTTGACGTGCCAAAATAGGCTACAAAGATTACCGGAACATAGAAACGTAATTTCAAAACTACAACGATCTGGTTGCTATTTCACTGACTAACGTTGTTGTCATCTGAAAAATCAACTGGAAGTGAAACGGCAAAGACGTCGTACTAGAATCTTATTCTTGTGTGTGTGCCCGGCCAACCTAAAAAAAAAAAAAAATTAGGAGTGAAAGGTGTGCGTGTGTGTCTGTGGGGGGGGGGGGGGGCGTTCAATTCTTTATATCTCTAAGATTTCCTGGTTTTCTCACATGACGGGAGCGCTCAATTTTCATATTCTTGTGGCAGTGCCACTCTTTTTCCTACCTGATGCTGACAGAACGTGAGCACAATAAGATCGAAGGAAAGCGTGCTACAAAATTAAGTATCGACCAGAGCTAGAAATTATCCGTTGGAGACGCTCTTGCACTACAGACCAAATAGACGCTTTGAGTCCTTAATGACTGACAGCTTCTATCCCATTTGCTCCACACCACAAAAAAAAAATGTTACAAGCGATAGTTTTTTTTTTTCTTACAGTAAGAACCATTGATCACAATGAATGCCTCCTGCAGATGACTTTAACGCGCGCAAGATTCATACTTCGGGAGAGGGTCTGCCACGTTGTACTGGAGACAGAAGAGGAAATATGATACTTCCAAAAGCTAGGTTTATATTTATTTTCATTGTATACAATCTAAGAAACCAGC
>JAZHYW010043538.1:0-32020 GCA_037355805.1 Ixodes ricinus
GGCAAACGATAAACCGCCATTTCAGCCACCAGATGGCACTGCATTTCAGAAAGGGTCTATTCAATTCTTTGGGTCCGCAAAAGTAAGCATCTACAAATTTAAAATCGCTCACTGAGAAGTGCATAGTGCGTGATGCGCTTCTCAACAAGCGATTTGAAACATGTAAAATATTTTTAGTGAAAGTTGGATAGAATAAAAAAATTCATCGCCTGATTTTGCAGTGCTACAGCCGACGATTTAAGAAGTTATCAAAATTTGTGTTTGTCTTTCGAGTATAAGTCGTGATATGACAATCTTATTTGCCACGGATTCGATGCGGGAGGAGCTAAGCGTTAGCTGCTGACGAGCATTTGCTCGTCATCAACTGTCGATGTGACACTTGTATAAAAGCTGCGGTATCGGCAAGCTGGACGTAAATGAAACAAGTGTATGGCGTTCGGCAACACGACTGTGCGCACGTCGACAGCAAAGATGACAGCACGTAATTTACTCTGGTGGGTACAAAACTTTTCTTCACTGGAGCCTCCACAGATACGAAAAAACAAGAACCAGAGAGGCTGTGAACAGCCCGGACGCACCCCACGCAAGCTGCCATGTAAAGGTCCAGGCTTGTTTGTAAACATATTAGAGTCTTTTTTAAATACAAAATGATAGTTTCAGGTGTTGTTATTCATTATAAAGATCACTCGCAAAAACATCATACATGTTTCTTTAATGAATCAACCGTTTGTAATCGGCATAGACGCGAAGAACCATAGCCACTCCGTGCTATTACATGGCGCGTCGCCTGCTCGCATCCTGGCCGCTTTGTCACAGGAGAGTGCCCGGAAGGTGGCGCCACCAAAACGTCTCGTCACGAATAGTACTAAGAAGCGCGTTCAAAAAGGCCTACAACTTCGGGAGAACTCTGTTTGCAACTCGAGGGTTCATATTGCTTCTAACTTGTTTCCTGCCTTACTGTTACAATCACTGTCCTCATGAAAGAGTAAGACTACACCCCCCCCCCCACACACACACACACGCACGCACGCACGCACGCACACGCACACTCACGCACACACACACACAGTCTACCTTAGAGTGCCAAACTGGCAAAGAAAACTAAGATTCTAGCCGTTATGAGTAAAAAAGAAATTATGTCTTTCGGCGTTACTTTTTTACTTCTCTGTATTCGTTCTTTTGTTGGCATTATGAGCTTGCATTTTTGGTCATGGCTTGTTGCCTGTCCAGTATTCGACCGTTTCTGCTTCAAGTATGCCATTGCTCAACACTGATTCCTATTCCCGTAATATTTTCCCGCGACAAATTTTATTTCAAATATTTAAAAATGTATTTGAGACAAGGAGTACAAGATACTGAAAATGTAATGAATATAGGGTGGCAAATATTTTCGATTAAGTGTATTCACAAGATACCAAATCACTACCAAAATCATTTGAAATACAGTATCTTGAGCAAGGTATTTGAGATAGGCACCAGTTTGAATGGTAATCTTATAACATGGTAATCTTACGATTACCATCTAATAGAAGTAAGCAGATGATTACAATATTACTCCTAAAAGTAATTGATTAGTGTCAATTTGATCACTCGTAATGAGTACTGTACAAGTCTGTCAAAATTAGTTGCCCTATCTAAGGGCAAGAGCTTACCTCGAATCGGCAACAGGAATGAGCTGTTTCCTGCCTCAGAACCAGAAGAGTTCCTGTAGGCTTGAGAGTGAAGTTTCACAGAGACTACAACGGGTCAATATATACCTAACGAGCGGGTTGGTAAAATATACTAGATAACAGAAAGAATAAAACGTAGAGAGGACGAAAGTGAAAACATTGTACTCATCTGTGTTTCGTCCTTTCAATGTTTTATTATTTCTGCTGTCTAGTATAACGAGTTCATGCTGTCATACTACTGCACTCCTGAAGCTACACACCACCTGGACTTATTCCACCCCCTGGTCCATTATATAGGCGAGGACGAGAGATGAAAGAAAGAACTCGTTTTTGTTTCGTCCTCTTTTTGTTTTATTCTTTCTTTAATGCTCTCATACTACTATGTTCCTGGAGTTCCACACCACCTGGGCTAAGTCCACCCTCCCGCTCATTTACATAGACGATGAGGGAGATGAAAGAATAAACTCGTTTTTGTTTCGTCCTCTCTACGTTTTATTCTTTCTGTCATCTAGTATAACGAGTCCACGCTGTCATACTACTATCTTCTTGGAGTGTCACACCACCTGATTGTCCTCTCTACTTATGTATTGTTCATTATCTTTTGAATAATAGACCCTTTTCAAAAGTCCATCCAGCAACGTTGGCGTCGACATCTCTTGGCTGCGCACAAACCGTGTGATTGGATCCGATTTCTCGCCGAGCGATGACGCAACATTCGTGTCCAATACTTGTTCAGTGTACCTGCCCCAAAATTGGCGGACGTTGATAATTTGCACAGCAACCGGCTACTAAGGGCGCGCTTTTTTGAGAAGGGTTTATTGCTTGGAGAACGTGAAGCGATAGCTGGCGCTGTGGAACCCAGGGATCATGGGTTCAATCCCAACACTCTAAACAAAACTGGTCGTAAAATATCACTTAGGGCTTCTTCGGCCTGCCCATATTTTGCACCATAAGAAGTGACTTAAGCTGCCCCTCAAAGGGTTCGTCGCGAAAAAACCTATAAAGGCTTCTTTTTTGTTTGAAAATGTCTTTAATAATACTAAGATGAAAGAAACACCAGGGCCAGGTCAGCTATAGGCTTAAGCCGTCGGTGCTGTCTGGGGGTGGGGGATGGGGATTTTATGAAGTTAGTCATGTGAGCCTCCTTAATGAACCGAAGGAGGGAGTCGAACAGTTCTTTTCGATGTTTGGGTGAGCCGGATGGTCTGGTCCATTCCGCAGAGCTCTTGGGTCTTTGTTCCTCGGGAATGGTGTGTGAAATTTCTTCTTTTTTCTCAAAAATGTTTCTGCAGTCCCAGAAAACGTGATTTTCTGAGGCCACAACCTTGCAGTGTCGGCAGAGACTTTCGTCCATGCCGTCTGCGGGGTCTAACTTTTCTTCGTTGTACCTTTTTAGTCGTTGCTTGTTCCAAGCGTACATTGCAGTACGTTTAGGTACCATGGCGGTTCCCGTGCGTAGTCGCCTGACGCAGACCCTGTCCCATCGGGAGTAGGGTCCATCCGGTAAAGGGTGTGAGTCCTGTTTTTTCAGTGCATGGAGCCTCTCTCGGCGCTCTGTCCGCTCATCGTGTTTGAGGGCTGTAGGGTCTTGTCTTTCCGAGGAGCACGTGGGGCCACCATAGCCGGGATCAGAGGAAGGAGAAGAGAGGATGACCCGTGCTGCGGCATGTGCGGCCTCGTTCCAGGTATGTTTTGGTGACCTGGGATCCACCTCACACCAAGCTTTGTTTGTCGGTTCATGAGGCGTGCTTTGATGGCCTTTGCAGTCTTGATGGAAGTGGATGGGTTCCCGCATTCTTCGTATGTGGCCTTAGAGTCTATGTAGACCAGGTATTCTTGTTGACGGTCCGAGTTTTCAACTGCCATAAGAATAGCCTTGAGTTCGGCATCTCGAGAAGCAATGGACTTGTTTAGCTTTAAGAGGGCCAGGTCCCCCTTGCTGTTAACTGTCACCAAAGATACGGCGTCTTTGGAGACGGCCGCATCTGAGTAATAAACAATCTTTTCCGATTTTACTTCGGCTTGCGCTTGTTTGAGATGGACCCTTGCCATGGTACATCTTCTAGTTTCTTGTTCTTTGTCCATATTTTGAGGGATGGGCTTTGTCTCTGTAATGAAAATGTCTTCCCATGGCGGCTTCTTTTAAGCTTCTTTTTAAGGTGGACTCCCCCGCGATTTAATTGTAGCCTTTTCTTCATAGATGGCGCAGAAATTTTCGGGAAAAAACTCAGTTGCATGCTCGCAGCTGCGCATGCAGGTCGGGCTCTCGTTGTGAGCTCGGGCCACGGGCTGTTCGCCGCCCATCTAGGCTAAAGCCCTTTCATGTTTTAAAAGTAGCTCAAGGTGCGTCGCTGTAAGAAACACGTGCAAAGTGCAGCCCCTGGGAAGGTTATGGCGGCCCAGCGCAGCATTGAGCTAGATTTCAGGCGCCATGTTCTTCCCAGAAGCTGCGCGCGGCACTTGTCTTGGGCATTTCCAGAACAATGAATGGAGCCGCTTTTCCCAGGGTATACTGACTTTAATCTAGGCGTGCTAGATTTTGTTCGCCGGCCACGGTGTCTAAATGGGGAGGTGTCAGAATCTCGCAGCTTGCTCATTGGCTTGCTCTGAGTGCGGCGGTGCGCTAGTGTATCATGGCGAGAAGACGGGGTGCGCTGATCGACTCTGAGATGCCAATTCCAGACGCCGCGCCAAGAAAGACTTGTTCCCGTCGCTAGAAGTGTCCTTTTGGGGTGCTCTTCATGGAAAGATTGCCCCATGCGTCTAGACTACAGCGATTGCAAAACGGCAAATATGCTGCTTTGTTCTCTGATGCAACATGGGGTACTTTTCTTCGAAAAAGAAAGAGAAGAAAGCCTCTCTCTCTGCGAGAGTAAACTAGAAACGACTGAGTGGGGCGAGCTACTGGCTCCGCTCTTGCTTCCAGATGTGCATCAAAATGTCGAAAGCGATCAGGTGGCATCAAGCCACTTTTGATCGCAGCGCCACCTTCTCTGCGACCGGAGCGAGCGACGACACAGGTCAAGGTCATATGGGCAATATAGCCACTTAGGGGCCATATTGTATTTTTACGATTTTGACGTCAGAGGTAACGTCAAAACACCCCGTCACGGCGACGTGACATTACGATGACACCATGACGTCATCGTCCACTACGACGTTACGCGACGCCAAGATGCTGTCGTAAGGCCGTCGTGACATCGCGTCGCGTCAAGGACCACGTCGTCTCGCGACATCAAGTCGCCGTTGTAACGCGGTCGTGACATCGCGTCGCGTTGAGGACGAAGTGGACGTGATCATCGATGCCAACGTCGACATCGACGCCCCACACAACGTCAAAAAGCACTATAACGCCACGTTAACGTCGTCCTGACGTCGTCGTCCACATCAAGATCGCAACGACGTCACGACGAAGCCTTGAGGCCGTGTAACGTTGTCGCCTTCCGATTTGCGTCCTCTCGACAACAACGTTGACGACCTGACACCAAGCGTCTTTATGACGTCGCATCGACATGGACGCCATCATCTTGACGTCGTCATCATTGTCGTCAACATCAACGTTGACATCGACGTCGTTGTCAACACAATATGACGTCAGAACGCAGTCTTGATGTCGTGTAACGCGCGTTGTCTACGTCGATGACGACGTTGACGTCAAGGCGTCGTTGTGATTTCGCATGGCGTTGTGACGACAAGTCAAGTCGCGGTGGCACTATGTACTGACGTGACGCCTGAAGTCTAGGTTGTGTAGAAATATATGACGGTGTTTTAACGTTTCTATGACCTCAACCAGTGTGGCGGTCGAGCTTGGCGTTGGAAAGCAACACGTTTTTCATTAAAAATAATGGCTAATCCAAACCACTTCACTCGTAGCGCCCGAGAGGGCGCTACGAGCAAGGTGACTTTAGAGGGTGGCTTGGATTAGCTGTTTTTTTTCACATGCGGAGGTGCAGGAATAGCACTCCGGCGGCCTCACTCGTCCTTTCTAGTACACCCTATCTTCGCCGTTTCCGACGACGGTGACAAAAGCGTCGGCAGTTTTGTGTTTGTGTTACGTGAACCATAGGTCCAAAAAGAAACATAGTTTAACTTTCAAAAATATTTTAAGGAGCGATATCACCCGCGATGCTTACCTGCGGAGCAAGAAAGCATCCGAATCGCAGCAGACGCGAGTGGACAACGCATCTCAGTGTCGACAGCAGCGCCACCGCTGCATCCTGACCGGCATCTCCTTCTCTCGCCCGCCGATTCTGACACCTCCTCTTCCAGCCACGGTTGCCTGGCGTCCGTTACTACCGGCAGGGGCCAACGGCCGGCGCGGACTACGAGCAATATAGTAACAAAATGACCGCATCTCCATGTGGTGGATATTGTTGATTGGGCCGAAGCTCTGGTGGTGCTGATGATACTGATTTTGTTCATAGGTAATGCTGACGGTGCTGATCTTTTTTTATTGCTCATAGGTAGTGCTGAGTTCCGGGTTGCGTTTCGACTTCATTATTACTGCTTTATGGTCGGTGAAATGCAGAGCCAGTGGTTCTTCTAGCGGATCAGCTTGGATCCGCTAGAAGCCGTAGGAACACTGAAGCTGGTTCGAGCTGATCAAGCTGGTCTTGCTGGGAGCGTGCACGCCAAATTCACCTAGAGGTGGTCGAGCTGGCATTGCTGGGTGCGCGCGCGCCAAGGTCGGCTTGGGCTGGTGCGAGGCCACGTCCTGTTCTTTGGCCTTTCGTTTTTGGTAGACGACCGGGCGCTTCAGGCGCGCTTCGAGCTTCCTTTGTGTGCGAGAACAGAGAGAGTGGTAGGAACAAAGAATTTGAGACACGTTTAGCGATCTTGGGCACAGTTTAAAAGGGACGGCTGTGTGCGCGTTGTTTGGAGACTACTTGAATGGCGGTGCAAGCGAAGCAGGATTTGAGGAGACAACGAGCGACAGTCCGTTCAGCGCGGGAAAAGTCGGACGCCCCTACTGAGGCGTCATTTCGTGTCTTCGAACATCTGTGTGCTTGTGAATGGCGGTGGTGCAAAGAAGTATCGCCAATGCCATCCAAGCCACACGGATTTCCTCGCCTCTGCCGACTACGCAAGAGGCCACTTCGCCCCCTTACTGGCAGGACCCAGGTTCACTTCTCTCATCCGTGTAGTATTTTTTATCACTCTTGCCTGTTTTTGGCGTGGGTCCAGTATTTTTCTTGCTGAGAGATAAGCAATCTATAGTCGGTTGCAAGCTAAGAAAAAACCGGAAATGCCTCTCAGAGGAAAATGTATTCCTACGCCGAGAAACGCCAGCCAATCGTTTTCATGACGTCACGATTCCGTGGACCCATCGCGATCCTTTTGAAAAAAAAAGCTCAACATGGCTGCTGGCCTTAGCAACGCGAGGCTAGTTTCTCGTGACAATTATTCTGCTTTTTTGCACCGTGTTTTACGTGCCCGAGGTTACGCCACGAAATCTTAATGGTATCGGCTTGCGCTTGCAGCAGTTTTTGCGCGACAACGTGAGAATGCAGCGACGCTATCGCCAACGAAAATTACGAAGCGGGCGCGAGGCTTAGCAGTGCTGAGAGGTGAGAAGCTACGCCGGACGTCGTCTGCTTCGTTGGATTTCTGTCGCCTCTGCCCCACGTTGCTACTCAACATAGTACCGGCACCGCTGCTTCAATTCGCTGTGGTTTCCGCGGGGTGAGCTGAGATTGCCGTGCTTATCAGTCGCAGGTGAGATCTGTATACCGGGAGTCCCAGCGCGCTGTTCCGTCGTAGAATGGACCGCATAAATCAGTCGGTGAACCGAGCGCGATAAAACTTTCCACGGAGGTGTATTTATACGGTGCGTTTATCATACTGAATTTTAATGAGCCTAGGTTTCCTAAATGAAAAGCGAGAAAAGAAATGCCGTAAATCCATGCAGACTGGGACGCGGTCCGCGTCCCAGTCTGTCTGCCCATATAGATTTACGGCTTTTCTTTTTCTCGCTTTTCGTTTAGGAAACCTAGGCATGAAATTTTAGTATGATAAATGTCCACGACCGACCGATCTATGCGGTCCATTCTACGACGGAGCAGCGCGCTGGGACACCCTGTATATATATACCTTGCGTGAGATGAGCATAAAAACTTCCAGCACTGAGTTGCTTCACCAGACGTCGTCCGCACTATTGGTGGTGCTACAGCAAACAAATAAACATTGCGAAAATGGGTTTGTCAGCGGTATTCATTTATATGACAATCCTGCCGCTTTCAGTTTTCGTCGTGATCAGTCGTAAGGTAACATGATTGCCATAGCACAGACCTCGTTGACTGTCAAGTCTGGCTCGGTATGTCGCGTCCGAACGTAAGCGTTCAGGATCAGCTCCCGCTGGCTGCTTTTCAAAACGCGACCTCGCTTGTGCTCCTTGAAGAACCGCTTTGGTGTCGCCGGTAAGGCTGCACCAGGCTGTTTCGTCCAAGAAGAATCAGGGGAATCGCTTTCCGATGTCACCTCAGTGGGATCCATGACGGAAGACAAAGAGAGCGGGGCGCGGTTGTGGTGTCGATGACTTGGGAGGGTGCCGATTCGTCGAAACCCGAAAAGTATAATTATTCTTGTTTTCTATTCATCCAACAAAATAAAGGCACACATTTCGTGCGCAAAGCCCACAAAACTAAGTAAATCACTAAATATTTATTATTTGCAGGAACTATAAGTGCTTTGTTATTTTTAATTTTGGCGAGAGAAAGGTTGGTTTCGTTTTCGCCGCTTTCCCTCAATCGAAGGCGCTGGAAGACGGTATGTTGGACAGTATCTTGGACAGAAAATGAATTGCGAAGATGGTACATTGGACATGACTTTCTTTCTTTGCTAAACAGCTATTTCGTTGACAAAAACGTATTTTAACTTATTTAAACGTCCTGAATGAATTAAATAAATATTGTAGTAGTTTAAGACACGTTTACTGGAGGAAGAAAAAGCAACGGTGCTAGCGAAATACTTTCTCGACGGCGGAGGCACTTCAGATGGACGCAATGCGCTTGTGGGTGGAGCTAAAAGATTGTTCTTAGGTTGCATCCGACTATAGTTTTAAAAGGCCTCTGACACGCCGAAAAAAATTTTTTTTTCATGCAAGGCGTTGAGATGGCAGATCAGGACATCACAAAAAAATTGTTTCACTATATACTGGCGTAATTTTTTGTTTATAAAAAATAGAAATACGAGGCCCAATTCAAAGTTCCTGCCGTGTACTGTGACGTAACAGTGTACCGCAAAGTGTCGGGGCGGTCAGAAGGGAGGCATCGGCCTACGTCACTAAAAGTGGGTTCGCTGGAAGTCACTTGAGTTTCACTCCTCGTGCTCTCCGCGAACATGCCTAAGACTCTTTTTTATTTTTTTTTATCCTGCTCTTTGTACGAGCGATCGTAGAAAACGAAGTTTCAGTTCCACTAGCTCTTTCTCGCTGCACCTAGTGCCACTAAATAAGCTACGCTTCAGAGTAACGACACTTGGCCATATTCTGTCTAAATATTATGGTTGCCAGTTATCTGAAGCTTTATCTGAAATCACAGAAAACACCTTTCCGCCCTCCACAAATGCTTAACAGTTCGTGACAGAGCAAAGCAATATTGCGTGACCTTCCCAACACCGAATCTAATGCTGAGGAAGTCGCACTTTTGAATCATGACGATCGGCAGTTGCGTCTGCTCTGCATACGAGCCAAAATGGCGGCGCCCACAACAATGCCGGGGAACGGAGTGCCGATACTCCAAGCGCAGCTCATTTAGTGGCTCTAGCTGCACCGTTGGTTAGTTTGCGTGCTGTAAAAGTTGAGGACGAAGAGTCAGTGGATCGACGTGATGGAGGTCAATGATGAAAGCGTTGCGAGTGCAAGCCAGTGTACGAGTGCATGCCGACAGTCCGATGATAGAGAGCTATACTGAACGCAAAACAAGCAATCAAGTTTTGAAAAAGAAAATTTAGAACGCTCGCAGAAATTAGGATTGCTAGCATTCGACACGCCCGCGATCGCATTGCTGAAGGTTCAGACACCGAGGTCGTTGAATCATCGGATACTCTCCAGGGTGATGATGCCGGCCGTCTAAAGAATACGAACTGGTGAGTGTACCAAGTACAAGTAAACGTCGAGCATAAAGTACGTGTTTTGTCTAGAACATGAGTAGAACTTGTGTACTAGGTACACATGCGGCCGATGTATGTCTCTCGGAAATGCATGCAGTGTGATCTCTTCTTCAGTTGTTGAAATACCGGAACAGTCTCTCACACAGCACTTTCTAGGCATTGCAGTTGATCACGTCAATTCACTGACTCCGCTTCTTCTACCTTCACAGCAACATTAAGCGATGAAAAGCAAATAAAAGAAACCTTGTCTGCTTGGATCGCTCGTGAAAATGCAAAAAATAACAAAAATATTTAAAAAAATATTACACGCGCTCGCGGTAAGCACGAGGAGGGGCACAACTCACTTTACTTCCGGCGATGTCTCCCTTCTGACCGCCCCGACACCTTGCGGTACACTGTTACGTCACAGTGCATGGCGGGAACTTTGAATTGGGCCTCGTATTTCTATTTTTATAAGAAAAACTACGCAACTCTATAGTGAAACAATTTTTTTGTAATGTCCTGATATGCCATTTCAACGCCTAGCATGAAAAAAAGTTTTTGGCGTGTCAGAGGCTTTTTAATAACATTGTTTGCTTTGCACCGAGAACCACTGTCTGCGTCGGTTAGTACTGTGTCAGCGCCGAAGATGTGTAGCATCTGAGCTCATGTGAGCAGGCCGCGAGTACGAAAATAATAAATTGGATACCGAGCTGGCTTTTCTGAAGAGTTTGGCTTGTTTATCCTGTGTATCAATTTAAACTCGTTAAACTGGTGGGGAAATCCACCGGCTTAACCAGCATGCCCAACTGGGCATGCTGGGGCAAAAACTCAGCTTGAAGCTGGGACCTGATCAACCAGCATGACCAGTATGATCATATCAACCAGCATGCCAAACTGGGCATGCTGGAGCAATAACCAAGCTTGAAGCTTGGACCAGATCAACCACCATGACCAGTATGACCGGACCAACCAGCATGCCAAACTTGGTATGCTGGAGCAATAACCAAGCTTAAAGCTGGGACCAGCTTAAGCTGGTTTTTTTGATAGGGCGTTACTTTTATTTTGGCTTTAATCGGCCACTTTGGCGCCGAAACAGATACGGTGGAAGGAGTTTCAGGGGTGCCACCCCCGTCTCCCAAGCGGACACGCTGCGAATCACTACCGGAGTTAGGATGCGCCTAGGTCGGGACGCGCTACCTGAAATCACCGCTGAGGCACCGCTGAGGCTTGCAAACTAAAAATATTAGAAAACATGAAGCGCCCTTCATTTTGTACTTAACTCGAATAAACGTTACTACAAAAGGAGTTTTTTCGTTGGTTTTTACGCAAAAACATGCTTTCTTAAAGCTGAAGGTGACCACAGTAAAGACAAATCATAAAGAGTGGCGCTGATGTCGTATTTAGCCCGGTCTTGGTGGACGCCCGCGGCCTAGATTTCAACGGTGAGTTTCCCAACTGAGGGTTCTGGTAACGCTGGGCCAAATCTGCCCCATAAGCGATGGCGTCACAACGTGGCGCTCCGCTCCAGACAAACCGTTGCTAGGGCTGTTGTATTGGACAAATGCATAGGAGCTCGAGGTGAGGTTAGAAATTGTCTCATAAAAAAGTAAATAATTTTCTGCTAAGCAGTGTTTCTTCTGAATATCTAATCATGACGACTTTTCGTATCGTCTCAGTACCACAATGCGATGAAAAATGCCCATGATAAAGTTTCAGGACCGCTTTTGACTTCCTAGCAGACGACACAATGGCTTCGAAGGTTCAGTGCCTCTTTCTGAGGGAGTACACTACCGCGTTGATTGAGGTTGCCGACGATCGACGAAACTTCTATTCTCGGGGTCAAGTTTTTGTGTGATTTTCGGAAGCGAAGAGTGCCCGTGCTCAACTTTGTTCGACGCTCGAGGTGAGCGAACGCCTTTCCGTGGAGCTCGCTTTCGCTATACTTGAGAAGGTGAAAACACTGTGAAGCCGAATTGGCCGAATCAGGTACGACGACGACGTGAAGTGCATCAAGATAAAGTTCAGGGCAGCACACGTTTTAAGGATTTCTGACAGCACAGTTGCCTCAGTGCACATCTGCGTGATCAAACGAACTGTCCGTAACAACTATAAATTTTCGCAGATTGAAACGGATCGACGAGCGTAAAACAGAAAATAAAGATTTAATCGGCGAACTTGCGACTAGAAACAAAAAGAAGGATGAGCGTCGACGGCGGCAGCAGCGCGACCGATGCGGCATCGTGACAGCTGGCTATAAATCAGGGGAAACATGAGCGATGAAAACGGGCACCATCCGGTAGCTGCGCGCCAGTTTCCATGGCAACCGGTGCTGGCGTCCCTGTGATACTTCCGCGCGGCGCCACGTCGCTCGGATCTATACTCTGTTTCACCTTATGATGTACCGCAGGGAAGGCTACAAGCGCGAGCTCCTTGCTCTAGGTCACATCTCGGCGGCACAAGCTCTCGTGCGTTAAGAGTAGCTCCCAACGCTATGAGCTCGCGCTTCTAGCCTTGTCTGCGGTACAACATAAGGTGAAACGGAGTATAGTGGATACAGAAAAATCCACGAGGTGCTCCTCTGGCGCGTCTGGGTGCGAATGCAGCGCGGCGCCCACTTTAACCGCTCATGTGTTCCATGCTTAAGTCGACAAAGCCGCGCTACACTCGTCATCTACTGCACTCGGCATCTGAGACATTTGACCAAGAATGTTTGTTAGTGAGCTAGGGCGAGATTGATTAGGCAATGTCATTCTGACCTTCTTATCTTTTACACTCGGGGTAAGAGTAGGCTGGAATCTTTTAAAGGCACGGAGAAGCGTTCCTTCACAGCCATGCGCGCTTCGGGTCTTCAGGTTTAAACTGTGAAGAATCAATAGGATTTTTTCTCAGTCTGATGATTGCAAGGCAGATGCAAATCACACCCAAATTGCGAGAATAAAAAACAAAGTTTTTTAATCTTGAACCGCTCATGCTAGAGTCAAAATAATTACTCCTTCATTACAACGCGAGTCAACTGCAAAATTAGGAAGAGGGCTCGAAGCTGTTTTGATATCATGTCCTAAACAGACGCTTTCCTGGCTCTATTTTTTGGAGACCTTCATGCGTGTGATGATTTTCGTGAGACAGTATCTAGTAATCTTCAGAAACGCAATTCGTCATAAACGGGATTAGTTTTCTTAGGCCTACCATGTTCCAGATAAATACAAAATTGAAATTGTATCATTGTGCAAACGATTCAAACTTGCAGACGGCACACTTGAGTCATTCTGTGTGAGTTCGTGATGCGTTCGTCGTTTGCAACAAGCATTTTGAGGCGTCTTGGGGACCGGAAGTTACCGTAGCAAATATTTCATAAACAGCCGATTCACAGCAAACTTCTGTCGTTTTAAGTGTGAAATCTAGACTTCCATTATCTGTTTTTATAGACGTTTAAATTCCTAGTCCGATTTTTGACCGATCGTTTTTTCGAAGCGAAATCCATTCTCATGTATTCGTTCATTACAACGCCCTTAGCAACGGTCTGTTTGGAGAGGTGACGTCACACTTACGGGGTCAATTAGTGAGTGGGCGCCATTAGAGTGTGATGACGAACTGTTGAAGAAGTCGAAGTTGTTCACAGGCTTGTCTAAGACGATAAGAGGATGTATGTATAACGTAGTAATGCCATGACAACGCGCAAATGCCTCAACAATTGGCGCCTCATAATAATAATTGGGGTTGTGTGGATATTTATACACCTTTTTCGTTTAGCCTCGCACCCAGCCACGTTGTCTCCATATCCGGTATGCGTTCCGAAAAAAAAAGGAAGAGATTACAGCCCTGAATAAGTAAAAAAGTATAGAAGGATCATAACAAGAACTACTGACGGTTGCAATTAAAATGTTAACACGTTCTACTGTCGAATCGAGAAGAAAGCGATGTTTTCACGCATACCGGAAGTTCCAGAATTAAAGATGGCGGCGCCCACGTAGAAAAGGTGTATACAGCGAGTCGTGGTCAGCCATTTTAAAGTTGCGACGAGTCACTCACTCTAGATTATATATTTAGCCAGTGCAGTACAACCGCTAGCCTGTGGTCTTTAACGTGCACCACGCAGTAGTGATACGCGACCGCACGCCGGTACGATGCTCATCTAGATCGAAACGGGCAGGAGTGGGGATTGAGCCCAGGATCCCTGGCTTCTGCAGCGCGATCTTTCGCTCCACGTGCTCCGAGCAGGTGTGCACTAGCCCACTGGGCCACCCCTAGGCGCCTCACTTTCACTTTCAAAACCGACGCAGCGAGCATCGGCAGCGAGCTATCCGAGCAGAGTGACCCAGCGCCGGTTTGCTCATCTTGCGGCCGCGGCTGCGGCTGCGGCCAAGAGAGATTTTTTGTCACGTGACCAGCTCCTTGGGGACAAGGAAGTACCTTGCGTCCCTGCCTAATGGCAGAGAAATCCATATCGCTTCAAGCACAAAAGCCTAACTTCACTCGCAGAAACTGACTGCAGGGACTTTCAACTGGAGTCCAATTGACCGCCCCTTTATAGTGTAGGAGCGGCAGGTAAAGTTCGGGCCAGGGAGGGTAAATATGAGCTAAAATAAAGAGAAAACCACACCGGTTAAAAGCGGTGGAAGTATATTTATATACCTCCACCAGCGCCGGCGGCTCGCGTTTTTCTGCTGTGGTCGAGAGGTTAGAGCGTCGCTACTTGTCGTCGCGGCGTAAAAGTTCCGGGTTCAAATCGCGCCAGAAACTCTCTTTTTTTGTATTTGACTGCACTCCCACTAAGAATGTAGACAAGGCCCTATGAGCTCTATAAAATCATTGGGTGGGTAGTTTTGACTCACCAGTTTGTTGTTCATGACCTCGGAAGAGCGCATACATGTCTCTGCATCTGCCGTACACTCAGCGGAAACTTGACAATATCTTCCCATGCCCGTCTCTTCGTTCGCCAGGTAACTGTGCTGCTGAATTTCTCTAGAATTTGTTGTTTCCGTTTTCCAACTGCTCTAATTAATTCCATTTGTTGATCCATATTCATTTTAGGTGTTTGTGTTAGAGAGATGGTTTGCGATGTCGACGCCTGATACATTTTTGAATTCGGTTGTGATCGTCTGCTATTCTAACTAAAATTCAACAAGTAATGTGTTAATAATACAAAACGATTGCCACAGCAAAATGCAAAGAGTAAAAATACCCTTTATCACATTCCATGCTAGTAAAAGTATCATCTCTTTTATTTCGGTTTTACTACTTTCTCAGACGTTTGACTTGCTGCCTTGCCTGTAGGATTTCGCTCAATCAATGCATCCAGAGCTGCTAGTCTTTTTTTCTTTTTGCTTATTTGGTGGAGGTTTTTTTGTTTTGTTTTTAATTGTCACAACTGCAGTTTTTATTAGTACTAAATAGGCGTTTCCTGTTATTGAAAGGAGTCGTAGCAAGAGCGTTTTATATTTAAAAACACATGAAATTGTAGTTGCTGGGGAAAGGATGCTTCTTTCGGCTCCGTTGGTGTGAAAGCCATACCGATGTTGTTACCTTGGTTTCCTGTTAATGAAAATTATGAAAAAATTGAATTAGCGCGTTAACTTGCCTTGATTTTTTTTCTTCCCGGTGTTTCAATTGAACAGGCGGGACTAACAGTAAAAACAGTGTAAGGTGCAGTAGTGCAAGTGGATAATTCGTAAAAAAGAATCAAAATTAAAAAGTGAGACACGCGCAAAATACACACAAAAAAAGTTCCCAGCGCGATTTTGAACTCGGAACTTTCACGCCGCGACGACAAGTATTGACGGTCTAACCTCTAGACCTCAGCAGAAGGCGGGAGCCGCCGGCGCTGGCGGAGGTATATAAATATACTGCCACCGCTTTTAGGTCGCGTGGTATTTTGCTTCATTTTGGCTCATATTTACCTTCCCTGGCCGGAACTTTTCCTGCCGCTCCTACAGTATAAAGGGACGGTCAATTGAACTCCAGTTGAAAGTCCCTGCAGTCAGTTTCTGCGAGCGAAATTAGGCTTTTGTGCTTGAAGCAATACGGATTTCTCCGCCATTAGGCAGGGACGCTAGGTACTTCCTTGTCCCCAAGGAGCTGGTCACGTGACAGAAAAATCCCTCTTGGCCGCTGCCGCAGCCGCGGCCGCAAGATGAGCAAACCGGCCCAGGGCTCCAACCGAGATTGCTTTATTTGTCATTTATGAAAAGCGAAGTGTGCACGTGTACATACTTGAGCCGCGCTCAAGCTCCGCGAGTGCACGGACGCTAAAAGCTTTGTCCATAGCCTCCTATTATAGGGACTATGCATTGGCTTCATAGCCAGCATAGAAAGCGGTGTAGAAAAAGCGGCCTCCAGGTGAGGCGCTTCGTGTAGAACTTACCAGGTAGCGCTGGTGTTCGATTCCGGAGCACTCCTGCCAGCGAAGTTCGCGCCAAGCGTAGCTGTTTTTGATCTTACTGGTTCATTAGTGTGGCCTATGTATGCTTTACGGATGTTTCAATGTCTATGAATTAATGTTCAAAGCTTACTTGGGCAATCTAGTGAAAACCGGGGTAGCCAGTCTTGCATGCTGGCACGTAGCGGTGCGCATCAGTCTTCTTTCTCTTCGTTTTCATTGCTTAGCGACAAGACTCGAGCTTATGTAATCACAATGCCAAGCACTTCACATTCACGAAAACAAATTGCGAAAACGACCCTAGACACCACAGAAACAATCTGAGAACGTACGCGACGCCATATTCCATGTTACAGTAGCCATGTCCTCCAGATTCCGACAACAGCGCCACTCGCAGCAGTCTACACTTCTCGGCTTCACACCATGAAGAAGAAAACGACCTTGACAGCAGTCCAGCTTTTTCAGACCTCCGCATTTTAGGTTGTTTCTCACTCAATCTTCGTCATCCCTGCATCCCCAACTAACCAAGAGGCCTCTACAACGTCTTCTGCCTCGTTCCGGAGTGGGTAACCACTTCGGCCGGCGGCCGATCATGCCTAACGCCAACCAAGACGACGCTGACCAGAACACTGATCAGAACAGCAACTTGAGCCCCAACGTCGAAGCCACCATTAGTAAGATTCCTGCAACTACGGACAATGACCCAATCATAATGGACGCCCAGGATTCTTCGGACGGCGAGATTCTAAACTCGGATGCTGCTCTTGACGACGGCGGTGAATGGTATCCAGCCCGTGCTCCCCGAAAACGTCGATACAAGGACACGTCCAGTCAAGACTCGGAAAAGGACGCCCCCGGACCGAAAGCCTCACCGTGATATTTGTGCCAACAAAAGAAGGTGACCGCATCAGCAGTCTGAGCAGCCTAAAGCTGTCAGACGGGTTAGATCTTCTGTGCCCCGAGTGCATTGTCCAAATCAGACCAAATGAGCGTCTGAACTTAATTGCTGTGGATGTAAGAAATGGATTCACCACAAGAGCACTGCTGAAATGCACACGGCTCTGCGGACTTCCAGTGAAGGCGTACGAGGGCCTTGCAGGTCCCACAGTCGAAGGTGTGATCAAGAACGTAGACGTAGCACTTCCTGAAACAAAAATTGCTGGACGACTGCAGTCTGATGCGGAGATCGCTCGAGTACGTCGTTTCGGCTCCTCTGAGTGCGTATGGATCACCTTTCGCGGAAGCAAGCTTCCAAGCCATGTTCTTCTTGGGCGAGTCCGGCATCCAGTGATGGAATTCCACCACCGACCGACTCAATGCTACCGGTGTGGAGGTTTCGGACACTACGCTGTCACGTGCAAGCGTTCCGTTGCCTGCAGCCGCTGCGGTGAGAAGCATCCAACAATTGACGAAAAACAAAACAGAAATGCACCTCCACGACTATCAAATGCGTGAACTGCGGAGGACAGCATGAAGCAACATCCCCAAAATGCCAGAAATGGAAGAATGAACGAGACATTCTTCACTACTCGAAGGTGAACTCTGTCGATCTCCGGACTGCACGAGCAGCTGTACAGAACCCCAAAAGTAATCCCACGCAGGACGGCGCTTCGACCCCTTGCCAAAGAGCTCTGGAGACAGTGACTACAAAGGAACACATCGTGCCCGAGAAAATCACTGTTCCGGAAACTAAAGGAGTTGTTCCAGCATCATACGCTTCAACATCCGCCACAGCACCCGTCACCGGCACTACATATTCAATGATAGCAAAAGGAATTCAACAGTCGCCTCGCACTAAACCAAAGTCCCTTCCACAAAAGCAGGCTGTTGCACCCAGCAACGACCCCATAACGGAGAAAATGGACTACGATACTCACCAAGCACATCCGCCTTCCCAGGAGAACGTTTGCAATCTCAAGCCTTCAACAACGAATGTCACAAATCCAAAGCCATCTTCGTTACCGACTCCAGATGTGGACTGGCTGTCCATTATCAAAACCGCTGCACATATGGCATGCTCTTTTCTCACACCCCTACAAACACCATGGGCATGTGGTCTACAATGGGTGATCCAATTCGTCATTGACCAGTTGGACCACTATTTCACCAAACAACAGTGAGCCACAACGGAAGATGTCGAAAGCCCCAAAGTAGAAAACCTAAACTACCCACTGTGCTCCAATGGAACGTACGTGGCCTTAGATCTCGTCTTCCTGACCTACGCCAGTACCTTCTAGCAAACAAAATAGACATTCTGGCTCTTCAAGAGCCAAATATTCGTCTTGGAGACTGCAGACTTGCGCCATATGTGATATACCTAAGTGCATCAAAACGAAACGACGGCCAGTCTCGGGCGGCACTATTTGTCCGGGCAAAGATTTATCAAGAACCCCTAGACCTATCCTCAATCGCAAAAGGAGCAGCGGAATACGTCGGTGTGACAGTTCGCTCTAGAGGAGAACTCTTCTCTATCATTAGTGTCTACGTTCCTCCAAACGTCTGCTGGGATCCCGAAGAGCTACGAGAGATAAAAAATGTCTCTAAGGGGCACCTTGTTATCTTTGGAGATTTTAATGCCCATAACGAGCTATGGGGAGACAGGCAGACTACACGACGAGGAATTCAGCTGGAGATTGTAGCATCATCCTTACACCTTCAAGCGCTGAATGACGGAACTGAAACTTTTGTAAGACCGGGGGTTACACAGAGTGTCTTGGATCTCTCTTTTGTTTCACCGAATATAACAGCAGAGTGGAATGCTCAACCCGACACATGGGGAAGCGACCATGTTCCCATAATAGTCACTTCACCAAGACCTCCGATGCCAATGTACAAAGAGGTACGCGTCACCAATTGGGATGCATTTAGGGCTCATATGGAAGGACATGTGGTTAACCTTGCAGAAGACCCATCCTCTGCAATCGCTCACGCTGTATCCCTAGCTACGAAAACGATCCGTGTTCCTATCACCCGTCCTAGTCCCGACCTCACGTACCTCAAACTGCGGGCGGCCCGGAGGAGAGCCCAGCGGCGAGCTCGCAGAACGAGCGATCCCGCAGATTGGATAAGGCACCGACAACTTGATGCGGCTTTCCGCCGGCACACATCCCGGCTCCAACGGTACCAATGGGACCAACTTTGCTCTTCCCTTGGACTAGCGTCAGGTATTTCACGTGCATGGAAGATGGCCCAGACACTATCGTCGAGAAAAATGCCAACTCATCCAATCGCAGGTCTAGCAATTGCTATTGGCCATACAATGCAGGAGACGGCTGAACTACTTGCTGACGCCTTCGCGACACCCATTCCACTGCCTCCAGGCTACCAGAGTGGTAAGGATTCCAGTGCGAATAGTAGAAGCTGGCCTCCCTTGCTCTTGATTCAGACTTCACGATCTCAGAGCTTGAATTCGCATTGCGTCGGTGTAGACGCAAAAGTGCTCCAGGACCTGATGGGGTAACTTATCAGGCACTACGAAATCTTGACAGATCACAGTACTCGGCCATACTAGAGGCATTTAATGCTATATGGCGCACAGCTAAGATTCCTGAGGCCTGGTTAACATCTACTGTTGTGCCTATACGCAAACCAGGCAAGCCAGCGCAATCACTTGACTCGTACCGTCCCATCTCGCTGACAAGCTGCGTAGGAAAGCTCATGGAGCGACTTGTGTTACGTAGGCTAACCTGGTATATGGAGACTATAGGTGCGCTGCCTGATGAACTTTGTGGATTCCGCGCTAAACGCTGCACCGCCGATGCAATTGGCGACCTAGCATCCACTTTAGAGGAGGCACGAGCATCTCACCTGACAGTGTATTGTGTGTTCCTAGATATACACAAGGCATTTGACGCTCTACCACATGCAACAATTCTCCAGCGGCTACGACATTTCGGCATTACAGGAAGATTGTACAGCTACGTCTGCGCCTTCCTTACAGGAAGATCCTTTTTCGTACGAGTTCCTGGCGCCGTCAGCAGCCGTCGTTCGATGACACAAGGTGTTCCACAGGGCAGTGTTTTAAGTCCTTTCCTCTTTAACCTTGCTATGGCCGCCCTTCCGTTTTCTTTGAAAACATTGCCCAAGTCTCCTGCAGCTCTGCACATTGCGATATACGCTGACGATGCAGCACTCTGGTGCGTCGGTCCTTCAAGGGCTTCAAAAAGTATCGGCTCACAGCTGCAAAGAGCACTTGACGAGGTTGTGAAGACCACAGAAGACCTCGGACTCACTCTCTCTGTCACAAAAACCGCGTTTCTATGCTACCGTCCCAACGGAACACCCAGCCGACCCGTAGCTAATGCTCCGAAGATAGGTAACACTCCTCTTCAGCATGTTACGACTCAACGATACCTGGGCGTCCTGATCGACAACCACGTGACCTGGCGCCCGGAAGCAAAGCGACTACTCATCCAGTGTCGTCAGCTGATGGGCGTTCTTCGCTGCTTCCGACGAAGGAACTCGGGCCTCTCTCCACAGGGCCTTCTAGCTCTGTACCGTGGACTCATCCTCTCAAGAATACTCTACGCTGTACCACTTCTTAACCTTGGCAGACCCCAGATACAGCAGTTGGAGCAATTTCATCGATGCGCGCTGCGACTGTGCCTTGGGCTTCCACGATTCTCTGAAAATGTAGCAACGCTAGTTGAGGCAAGAGAAGACCCGATCTCGCTTCACAAAAGAAAACGAGCGATGCGCCATCTAGTGCGACTCCAAGACGCCTCGTCGGCGACATCTCTACTATCCAAACTCCGCTCACGGCCGCTATCCTGCCTTGGAACTGTCACAATAGAATTCGAGGACCAGATCGGACCACCCAAAAGGCGATTCCCACCGACACCACCTCACACAACCTTACCACCGTTGAATGTGACTGGTACTCTACCGTTCTTCCAGCGAAAGTCATCTGTCGCTCCCATCGTAGCTCGTTCCCTCGCTATGGATCACCTAGATAGATGGTATAATGGCTGGCTACATGTCTTCACTGATGGGTCGACTAAGCCTGAAACAGCAACATCTACAGCGGCATTTCTGATCCCGTCCATGGCGGTGCAGCAAGCTGGTAGGCTTAATTTTCATACAACGTCAACAACTGCGGAACTAGTAGCTATCTGCAAGGCTCTGGAGGCGCTGCTTGTACTTGAGCCTCAAGCGGCAGTTATACTAACAGATTCCAGAAGTGCCCTTTGTCATCTTGAAAACCTGGAAGATGCTCCACCACTCGCAAAGGAAGCTGCTCATGTAGCCCGCAAAGCTGAAGCCAAGGGATGGAGGCTGGCATTTCAATGGATTCCATCTCACTGTGGCATCAAAGGCAACGAGCAGGTGGACTCTCTGGCGGCTAAGGCTCATGGCCAGGAGACCCCAGAATACTTCATCCCCCGATTCAGTGAGGCCAAGCGTCTTGTCCATCTGATCACAAGAATGGGACATCCTCATGACGGTGTCGCCTCTGGCAATGCTCCTTCTCCCCTACCGGAGTCGAAACTCAGCCGAAAGGAGTCTAGCCTTCTGCATCGCCTGAGAGCGGGCTGCCCGTTTACGGCAAAAACGTTGCACAAGATTTCACGCAAAAATAGTCCGAACTGCGACAGCTGCGGGACCCTGGAGGACACCGAACACGTGCTATGGTCGTGTCCGAAATACAACAGCGCTCGAACTGTGCTTCACACTGCCCTGCAAACATCCTGCACGTCGGTGACAACGCCCCGCCAACTGATGTTCCCGAACGGGGGCAAGCGCCTCGCAGAACACACCTTTCGAGCACTTTTAGAGTTCCTGGAAGCAAGTGGCCTCGCATCTCAGCTGTGACGCCATTGCTTTCCGCCACAGTTTAGTACTTTTTTGCTGCAGATACCTGTAAGAGTACCTGAATTCCTCTTCCAGTGTGAGCATGTGTAGTTTACAACGCGGATGAAACTATACGCCACCCGACTTTTATGCCGCTTGGTGTGACACTTCGTGTCTCAAAACTTTTATCCGGTGTATCCTAACTCACACCGCACATTCTAAGCTTTTTTTCTTTTTTTTTCTTTTTTAACGTGGTTTTAGGCATCCCCCTCCCTCCAATTCTGCAACTAACTATTTGAATATCTTAATATGCCGCCACTATCAAAATCAACCTTCCCCTTCTCCTCCCTCTTCTTTCACTCCTCTCTCCCCAGCCCGTGCGAGTCTTTCCCCCGTTATGGGTGGATAATATTTACGCACGGGCTTTTCCCATTTTCACGATTTGTCATTACAACAACAACAACAACAACAACACCAAGGGCTTTGCTGGAAAACTGCGAGATTTCCTTGCCGTCTTAAGCAGGGGTCTCAAATTTATTCGAATATGGGGGCTAGATAGCTTACCCCAGAGAGGTCGAGGGCCAAGGAGGGAAGGGGGGGGCAATATTTTGATATCTTAGGACAAAAATAAAAAGGAAAAAGAGCAATGGTGCAAAGGAAAAAGAGCAATAGGAACAGGGTAGGATGGAAACGAATACTGTGCTTGGAAAGCACAGGAAAAAAGGACTTGTGTTGTAGACGACCAGGGCCAAAAAAAATAATACGTAGAGCAGACAAAGTGCCTCCACAGTGGACACACACCTGTTGTTCCTCACCAACAAGCACGCGTTGATGGGTGAGGAAACTGTAGCCAATCCAAGAGCGGGTCAGAAGAACCTCACGGAAACGGTTCCGGTTATAGGAGGTTTTCCAGGTACCGAGGCCTGGCTTGATGATATGAAGCTTGTTTTTCGGCCCAAACGCACGAAGACGAGAAGCGCCATGACGACACACTTTTGATGCTGCCTGTATGGCTCCACGGGATCGAAGCGCTTCTTTTCTTCGCTTGGACTTAATGTGAAACAAAGTATGATCTATGACAGGTTAACCCGGGAGGAAACTTATACGATACTCCTTACGAGCCATTAAATTACTCGTAATCAATTACTTTTTGATGTACGTTTTTGTAATAATTTATATAAGTTTATTAGGAAGTAATCGCGAGAGAAATTTGATTACTTTTGGAACTGCTAAAATTACGTGTAACAGTGACGTCTTTTTTCCTCCCCTTGGTAACGGCGTCCTGTGTTTGTACACGTTCCCTAAAAAAAGGAAATCCTCGAACTAGGTGTGCGATAGGAAGAGTGCACCAAAGTTGGTGGGTTAAGAAAATAGGTAGTGTATAGTTCGGTGCTTCTAATCCAATATTGGACAGTAGGAAATACCCGTTTTTAACCCGCGCGGCTGAAAAATGTGTCGTTTTGAAAATCATTAGGGAGTTTTAGAATAGCGCACGCTAAAGCTTTGCGTACGCAAAGAATAGCGTCGTCGCCACTGCGCATGCTCCGAACGCAAACCAGGTTTTGCGCTTTGCGTGCGCAATTTTAGCGTGCGCTATTTCTCGGAAATAGCGTGCGTACGCAAAGAGTCTTTGCGCTTCTCCAAGGAGGATTCGTGATCACAAGTTGGCTAAAGCCAAGACGAGCACAGGTTAAAAAAATGGCGGCCCCCAGGATCATGGCTGCGGTCGCTTTGGCGGCGTCGTGAGCGCGACGTCGGCGGCATCCTCGCGATTTTCAATACGGGACCACGGCACCACATTGCACTCGGTTTGGAAAACCCAGTAGGGTGGGCAACGATCACCGCCAACTTGATACGTGCGACGAGCGAGCATTTATCGGCGAAGGTCAGTACACTCTTGCCGAGGCGACGCATGCGGCGGACGCGACCGGTCGACCGCTCGCGTCGCACTCTCACGTTTAAACAAATGTAAAATTGTTACTCCGGACCAAAAATCTTGTTTTTTCTCAAGTTGCAGCATTTAGTGTGTGAAATAAAAATCGTGACTGTATCTTGGTGGCGTTGCAAGCGCGAGATGCTTGGGCTTCTGCGTCGCGGCGGAGAAACGCTATTCTAAAACTCTCTTACGTCGCGTGCGCTAAAGAAAGCGCTAAATATAGCGCTAGCGTGCGCTAAAATTGCGTGCGTTATTCTAAAACTCCCTATTAAGTAATCGGAAAACTAACCATTGCTTTTCCAGGTAACGGTCAATTACCTTTCTTCCGAATTAAACAAGTTTTATCATTTTAAATATCATTGCTTCAGATGTCGGAAACGATAATAACCTACACCGCGATTATTGCGCAAACCAACGACGGATTGGCGAAAAGGGCGATTCCAATAAATGGAAAGGCAGCGCAACTGGCAGGCTCTATACAAACCGACGCCGATTGAACTCTGGAAGTCTTGTAAAACGCGCACCTTGTTCCTTAAGTCAGTGCGTGCATGTCTGATGTGAAATGAGCGGCCTCAAAAAGCCAATGAATGGTAATCAGGAAAGCGAGCACGGCAAAAAAAAAAAAAGGCCGGAAAAAAGAAAAAAAAAGAGCTCGAGGAACACTTAAGCACTTCTTATGAGTTGTGAATGCGAAAGCATGCAAGCCGCTCGTCCGCTCCCTTTTTCGTCTGCTGCGTACTTTTCGTCGCCGGTCGGGCGCGTGCTCCCCTGGGCACGCTGACCTTGGACGCTCCGTGTTAACGGCGTGCTGATGGACACGCAGCGGCATGGAGTGAGCGGTCATGGAAACTGACGAGCGCAGCGGCCAATGGGAGCCCCGTCGACGCGCGCCAGCCAATGGAACCGAGGGCGAAATCCATCACCTTTATTTCGTTCCTTTGGGATCGGAGAAACTAGGTGCCGTTTTTACGCTTCAAACTGATGACGTCAGATCGCTCCATGGGACAGTTAATTCTTTCGCATTAAAACTTCCCGTCATACCTCGCGGTGTACCGCGAACGAATGGCGGCGACGGACAGAGGCGCTCCACGCTCTTCTGCACCGAGACTTCGCACGATCACACTGCACTCTATAACCAATAGCGTCGCGTGGCGTCACAGTTTCACGTGGCTCCTATTTTGTGATCCAGGTATCGCTGGAAAGCGACCGTCACTCTTGCAGGAGAAGGCTTGTACCGTATACTTACTACAAGTAATCAAATTACCTGTAGCGATTACTTTTTGGAGTAATTTCGTCATCATTTGATCGAGTTTACTAGGATGTAATCACAAAAGCAATTAGATTTTTTAAAGTACTTAAATTACATGTAACCGTTGCTATTTTTCCCTTTCCCTTTCTAGCGGTGCCCTTTCTTCGGAGACGTTTCCTGCCAAGGAATCCTCCAGCAGTCTTCGACTGGAGGATGTTTTGTTCCAAAATCGGTAGATTAAGAGGATCATAAATCGGTGATTATAATCCAATATTTTACAGTACTAAAAACCCGTTTTTGAACCGGCAAAAACAATCTGTCTTTTTCTTCCAATCTAAGGTAATGGGAGCAGTAACAGCCAATTACTTTTAGTCTCGAGTAATCGAGTAATATAATTGAATATTTATAAAGCAAAAGTAATTGTAATCGCAATCCATTTCCTTCTTCCAGTAACGCGCGCAAGACTGCACAGGAGATATATGGCGGCGCGCAGCTCAATACACGCTTTCACCGTGCCTAAAAAAAAGGTTGTGTGTAAGTTTATACAGCCTAGAACTTGGTGTGCCTCAACTGGCGATGAGTCTCCCAGCTGTAGATGAGAACTTAGCCAGTGCAGTACAAGCGCTAGCCTGGGGTCTTTAACGTGCACCACGCAGTAGTGATACACGACCGCACGCCGGTACGATGCTCATCCAGATCAAAACGGGCAGAGACGGGGATTGAACGCAGGATCCCTGGGCTCTGCAGCTAGTGCTCCGAGCTCCGAGCTGGTGTGCGCTAGCCCACACGGCCACCGATCCCCGGTACCTTGCCTAAAGCCCTCTTACAGCAGCTACGCCCGCTCAGTCTTCTGGTGCGACCCAACCTTACGCCAGCTTCCCAGCCCCTCCCCCCTCCCCTGCTGGCGGCATGGCCCCCTCGATCGCGGGCCTTGTGGATGCCCTCATCTCTGCGCTACGCGCGGCCTTCCTCGAGGCCAGGTCCCCTCCGCTGAGGGCCCATTTTCCGCCGTCTGCCCAGTCCTTCCCCCACCCGATGGACGATGAGGACGACTTCCTCCTCCAGGACCTCACCGCCAGCCATGATCCTCCCGGCCGGTACCGAGCACATGTCCATGAGGACGACTCCGACCTCAGCGACTCGGAGTGGGACCAGAGTCCAGAGAGACGTCCCCGTTACGTCCCCACCCAACGTGTCCACACCGGAACCCGTGAAGCGTAACTCTTCACTACTTCAGACCTTCCCACAAGAAGGGACTTCCGCAACGCCCTCTTGTCTGTCGACCATGCAAGTCGCCAGTCCCGGTTCTTCGGAATTAGAGACGTTGTCGAGGTGCAGTTACTCGAGCAATTTCTCCAGGTATGGGACAGCGTCCCCCCACCCCCCTCCGACCCTGCGCCAAGTTCCGTGTTCTTGACAAAGTCAGACTCTTGTACCACGTCACCTTGTCCGGATGGACAACAGCCGTGCAAAGCCACGCCGACCCGTAGGCGTCTCTCCTCCTCGGAGCACCGTTACCCCCAACCCCCATCCAGCAGCCGCCGCTGCCGCCACCGAGCGACAGAGCCGCCCCACCCAGCGCGGCCGTCCAGGGAACCAGGCCTTCCGAGGCCGTACACGGAACCCTGTTATATCCGCCAAGGACCAAGATACCCCGGAGTGAAGCGTTGTTCTCCCCCGCCGAAAGAACTCACCCTCCCTACCCCCTTTCATCGACAAACTTCCTAATGTGGGATACCGTGGACTACGCTCCCATTCCCACAACATCCTCACACCGGACTACGTCCCGGTGAGTGTGCCCCTGAGGCCATTTCCTCTCCATCTTATGAACTACTCACTGCTGTAAGGACCCACCTGGACTTTGTCCTACATGACCCTCACCCCGTAGTCGTACAGAGTAAAGGGCCAACAAATAGTGGCCGTCGCCCAGGACATAGTCTCCCCACCAGATCTTTTGCTTCAGACTTTGACAGCGGCCGATTTACCTCTTACACCTTCCACATCTCCTTCCCTCACCGCGTCGTTCCCTGACTCTTTGAGTGAAGAGGACACTTAGGTCCTCGCTGCGGACCGCATATCCCGTTGACTAGAAAACAACCCCGTTGCGGATGAGCCCCAGTCTGGGGACGAACAGGACCATGACTCTCAGTCAGATGACGACGAATCTCGCCGTCCCCTCTTGCCCCCCCCCTTTTGGCATCCAGTGCGACCTAGCCTTCCCACACCTTGAGTACACTGGGACCGTACCGCTACCAGTTTTGGTTTCTTTCCCCCGCGGATCACGGTAGCCTTCGTGTATGCTCTTCCGCAGCATCAGTTGTGAACAACCGCCCTCCGAAACCCGAACAACTTCCTGTGCTCCGTGAGGCGGTTCAGTCCATGAAAGCATCCGGACTTATCCACCGCACCAAACGCGGACCATTTTTGAGCCTTATTCAGTTGGCCCCAAACTCAAGCGCTCAGCCTCGTTTCGTTTTAGACGAAAGTCACTTGACCCTCCACTTAGACTCCCCCTCCATTTTCGTCTTGACCCCCCTCCCCAAGGTTCTTTTACTGAACCCACTTCTACCCCACGCTTATTTCACGAAAGTTGACCTACGGGAGGCCTTCTACCATAAAAGCCTCCACCCCCAGGCTCAGAGACTTACTGCCTTCCGTCTCGATGAAGAGTATTCTTGCTTTACAAGACTCCTCTTGGTCTTCGACCAGCCCCATTCATAAGGCAGTCCCTCACTACGGCGATCGCCAGAACTCTCAGAACACGGGGCGTTTGGCCATAGTCATACATAGAAAAATATTTGGTTGGCCCACTCTTCACCACTGCGGTTTTTCAGTAAACCCGAAAGACACCGTCACAACACCTTCCCAGACCATCCGTTTTCTGGGTGGTCTGGTCAGGAGTGAAAAATATTCATGAAATAATAAAGAACCATTGCATCTTGAGATTTGTCATATTTCAAGTATCTCGTCCTTGCTTTTGACCCTTTTAACACATCACTTGTTTGTTCATCACGCATACCAAACAACCTTTCTGACTCCGGGAGGAAGGCGTTGGCGTTAGTTGTGATGTCACGGGCTTAGTCCTATGCGTATTTACCACATCACTTCTGAGTAAATATAGGTTTATTATAAACAATCGATGTATGCACAAATGACAGCAAGGAAAGGGTATGGTTGACACGCTACTTGCCGTAGTTGATGAGCCATGCTCAACCCCAAGAGATGTGACGCTTTTCTGGTGACTCCAACATATCCATTCTTGCTTGCAATAGACTTGCTCCCTATAAAGATAAAACTCAAATTCAAAATCCCAAAACAAGACGTAGTCCACCCCACGTGAGATTACACTTTTTTTTTTTATCAATGTATATCGTAGTTTTTCAGTGAACTATTATGCCCGACAATAATGTAGCACAACATGTCAAAGTTCCAACAAACGTACTACAACACCATTCTGTAACAGTTTTATCTTAGAATTTTTTTTCCGACTTTTATCTGTAAACGGGAATTATTTATTAACTTGAACGTTGTCAACTGCGTAATTGTATCTTGAAACGCTCGGATGGTCCCACCTCCGCAGAGAATCATTCATTAGCCTATAGAAGTCATAACTCAGGTCTGAAGTGAACCTGCATCAATAACCCGTACGCGCGAAGCACTCGTTTACACCTCCTCACGTCGGCAACGCCCCTTGAATACATGAATATCAGTGGAAACATCAGGCGCGTAACGTGCCGCTAAAAGTGCTGTATAGAACCCTTCCAAAATATATTAACTCGGGTATAAATTAATAGAGTTCATCCGCGATTCGCAACTATTCAATAGCACGTTCATTAGCACCGAATATCGACTTGTATCTTCCGCACTTATCTGATCTTTACTTTGTAGCAACCTTAGAGCAAACCGCCAAAGATCCTCAACCGCTGTTCTCATTTACACCACACGAGCACGAGAGAACGCTGTCCCTATTTTTGACGGCACCAAGAAGCCCTTTAAGAAATCCCGTTCTTTTGTTTGCATTTTACGGCTCGTGTATAGAGGCACCAGCTCGAGTCACCTTTTGGTCATCTGTCTTCGCTTCTTCAAAGTGAGTCTTTTCTTTTTTTTCGAGCAGTTTGAACTTCAGAGAGAGAGCGAGAGAGAGAGAGGGATTGGAGGAGGAGAGCGGCGGGTAGCCATAGTTTTTTTCCTACGCGACAGTTCTCAGCAACTACAAAATATTCGTATACATCATCTAGATCTGTGAAAATGCATTAAATTTATTATTTAACTTAGCTTCAAATGGCATGAGTGTTTTTCGAGAGAAAGGGGCTGAGTTTATATATGCTTAATTATGGCCTTCTACATGAAACCATAATCTCTGCCCTTAATGTTGCATTCCCACCGAGGGAAAACAAAATTATACCTCACAAACAGATATCCACCAGGCATGTCGTAAGGTGTTGTTCATTTAAACTATAATCATAACTTATTGATAATTATACGGCTGCGAGGTTAAGCTAATAACTTACAATCTTAAGAACTACTACGTGATCACATATTGTCTTCTTCTAGCGTCGCCATTTTCTCGCAGATCTTTCATGAAACCCTTGATAGCAGATGTCCTGCTGGCTCAACAAAAATAATGTTATGCCGAGTGCTAGTTCGTCTGGCTGTTTCTGGTAGGGGTTGTGGTGACCAGAACGCCGAACTCTTATTGGCTCTGCTTAGCTGATTATGGGTAGACCTTTAGGCAGTTAGCAGTAACGTCTACCCACTATCCCTTCATCAGAGCCAATCAGAGCTCGGTGTTCTGACGTCACCACAACCTCTGCAAAATAAGCGAGACGAACTTGCGTTACGCAAAGTCACCGACATCCTAAGAAGCGCAAGGCGTGGTTTATTTTGATATTGCTTCTTTGTTTATCATTCGTTCTTTGGCGATCTTATTGACCAATGAGACGATCGTATCGATCAATGTCGGAATTGCATTGGCCGTAGAAAGTATTTGTATGCCCGAGACTCGATGCATTCCCTGCGTTTCTTAAAGTGTCAGTGACTATATACTGATAGCTGTGTAAACCAGAAGGCTCGATATTTTTTATCAGGAGCATTTGGTTTTCATTATAATTGGTAGTGTGCGTTTCATTACCAAAAAACAACTTGCCGGAGTTTTCTTGTCAAGTTTACTTCTGCTGCACGTGACGTGGTGGCACAGCCTATTTATTGTACGCCAGTTCTAGAAAAATCGGTAGAACTCGGATTAGGTTTAACCCACTGATCTCCACCCGAGGGGCTGGATAGGCGCACTGAGCAGCCAGGTATCGCAAGCTCGCGCGCGTTATATCGTTGCATTGCGTGTCATTGTCATCTCGTTGATTATGCTCGAGGCCCGAAGGCATTACAGAGCAGGCGTGGGAACCCTTCATCGATGTGCAGTGATCAATGAAAACCGTACGCAAAAAGGGCACTTGGTACAGTTCAGCTATGGATCCCTCATTGAGAGCCTCAGCTTGTGGCGGCTGGAAGAGCTCAGCGGCGGACCAGCGGAGGAGGCTATCGGATGCGGGAAGGCGGCGGTTCCAGTCGTACGGAGGTCAGGGGGTAGGAAGGAGGCATAAAAGTTGATGGAGGTGATGCAGTAGGGGATCCCTACTTTTAGTGGATGATCGGAAAAGTGCGGCGATATACATGATGGTTCTGAGGATAATGAGGTCCGAAGAACGGTTAGGAGTGATTAAATCTCGCGAAATAAGCAGAGGAGCTATTTTTCTACGAGAGGCAGAGGTCGGGCAAAACATCGACGGGACGCTTTCACGGAGGTGACGCCGGCTGCACGGCCGACAGTTCCGAAGGTACAAGCGTGCGGAGCGATTCCGAGTGGCTTCAATTGATCATTAGAAACGCCAGGCTCCGGAGAGCAGCCAAGCGCCATCCAGCCCCCATAGTAGAGATCAGTGGTTTAACCCTTTCACAACCCGGATGCGTCGTTAGGCCACGAGCAGCCAAGAATCGCAAGCTCGCGCGCGGTGTGTTCAATTGTTGAACGAAGCTTGTCTTTAGATGCGGAATTGAAGTGATTTCTAAATCTCTAATGGTATTGTTAACATTAGTTCCTTTTTTGTGTGTGTGTAGTCTTATAGCTGACTTTTTCAGTGAAAGATCCAGTGCAATTTGTAGTTTTCCCAGCGTGTTTTTTTAATGACGTGTCATCTTTGGTGCTGACAGTTCTTTTGTTGGTTTGACCCCATTGTTAGAGGTCCGGTGTCGTGTCTTTTGTGGAGAGAGAGTGATGTGAGAAAGGGTTCCCTTTCTTTCCTTTTTTCTTTTCAACCCTATATAAAAGGTTCTTTCCTCAATAAAGGTTAAGCTGTGTTTGAGACGTTCTCCTTGTTTTCCTTGTCGTCGTCTGTCATTGCCTCAGTCTCGGGGTTTTCACTAAAAAGTTGAACGAAGCTACTTGTTTGCAGCTAACCACACCGCGCTGATGTCGCGCATTTGTGTATGATCCAATAGCAGTACATGAGCACGGCTTATAGTTCCGCGAGTGTAAATGTTTATCCTGCCCGTCCAACGTTCATCGAGAGTTGGGTTGGGAGATTACCTCGCAGCGACCGCAACGCCACTGAGTGACCACTGGGGAAACCAGGGGCAAATCATGCAGTAGGCGCCGCCCCGATTGTATATATGAGAGTTAAGCGTCTGTCGGTCCCGGCTGTGTCTATTGCGGCGATAGGTCCACGCACCAATAAAGACTCCGGATTCAGCGTCACTATATATGTACTCCGTTTCCCTTTACGTACGAGCGCAGCCGACGCTATCTGTAGCGCATGCTTCGTCTGCGTCTTGCACAGGGGTTGCGATGGTGTAAGAACGCCGAGCTCTTATTCGCTGATTGCAAACAATAGTGGGTAGACCTCAAGGCATCG
>JAZHYW010043539.1:0-14547 GCA_037355805.1 Ixodes ricinus
TTTTATTACTACATAGTCCCTCCTCAGAAATATTTAATTAGTTTAACGTGGTACAAAGCCACAAAGCCTTTGTTTTATTCGGAAGTTTAGATTTTTTTTATTTATGTTAATCAAGATAGGGACGTGTGTCCAGCCTTCAGGAAGATTATCTTCCCCAATAAAAATGTTTCTGGATCGAACAAAATATAATCATTAGAAACCACATTTAATAGGTGTTTAAAAATGTTCGTTGCATTTTTTATTTATCTTTTACTGCACTTTCAAGTAATGCTACATTATAAAATTTAACATAAATTTTTTGTAATTTGTAAAACTTTTGTGTTGGCACAAAATTAAAATAAAAAGGAAAGGATGTTGGCAACGTGGCGCAAGCTGCCGCCCGTTGCAAAGGGTATAGCCATCACCATCCATCAATCCATCCACACAGACCAAATCAACATTTGAGTAATTATTTCTGTGGAAAAGTGAAACGTTGAATGCAAAACAAATGTAAGGAATTCTTGAATATTCGTGCGAGTGATGTGGGCGGAAACGTGGATATATTAGTTTTATATTATATAATATTATTCATTCTGGCACGAAGGCGATCACCACCACGGATCGTGACTAAAGAGGCATGAAAGTAGCTCTAATCAAGGATTTTTTTTATCAATAGGCATTTGTTTTAGTACATTTGTGCTAGAAAAGGCTGTAGTAGTATTGGCGAAACCTTTTTAAAATATATTGTATTTGCTTGGGCGTTCTACAACGCTTTGCCAAGAATTGTCACAATGATTTTTTTATAACGCTTACTAGTTAAACTTATGCATAGACAGTATTCTATATAAATAATAGATTGTAATATTATAATACATAATATACATATATATATATACATATATATATATATATATATGTTGTTGTAGAAAAGCCAAAGAACCACATGTGAACCGTTTTTGGGCTTAGCTAGAATGAGAGAACCCTAACGAAAAGAGAAATGTTTTTTAAACATTTTTGTCGAATAAATATACCAAGACCTATACAAATCATATATAATATACTATATAGGTTCTTGTGTTTTTTTGTATGTTTACTGTACACTTTTATATACTTTTTTCACTTGGGAAGCTACTGATATCTCAATGAAATTTGATGTTTGTGAAGATAAAAAGTTTTTTCGCGTTTGTGTGCTCTATACAATGTCTGACTTTCGAGCACTTGTTTTAGGAGAAACGCAAAGGAGGGCAGCTAGGAAAGAAGAGAAAGAGTTTGTTGCGCAATTTTAATCCATCGAACAAACTCTGATATAATGCGGTCTAATCGTTATGATACTTTACACAAAAGCTTGTGTCGCCGAAATTACCCGGCAATCACATACAAGGCTAACTACACTTTAAGCCAAATTTATGCTTGCCTCTAGCGCATGTGTCTGCTGATCGGTCAATCTCTAAACAAAAAAAAATAATCAAAAGAAACAACCGAGGCTTTGCTTCGTGAAAGTGCGAGTTTGTGCCGTTTTGTCATTGGTTGTCATTTCGTTCATATATATGTTAATACACTGACGCTTCCGTTATTTTGAGCAGAATGCGTTTTTGATTCTTTCGTTTCTCTTTCTTACCAAGCTTTCGCATCAGTGCTGAATACGCGTCGGCTGTAATAGAGACAGGCCCCCGTTCCCCGGTAGCGTCTCTCTCTTTATCTCTCTCTCTCTTTCTCTTTCTTTTTCTGTGAAAGCAATTATTTTTTCTTCTCGCTCTATTATCCGTCTCCCATGTTCATCGGTTACTCTCTTTAATCCCTCGTCTTCAACGGCGGGAAACAGCAGCAGGGGACCGTTAGTCCCGCGGTCGGATGAGCGACAAATATTCTCATTACACGAGGCTTAACGCGTCCACCCTCGTCGTGTCTCAACCAATTTGTTGGCACGTTTTTTTTTCTTCTTTAGATCCGCCAGTTTATGTTTGTTTCTTTGCAATTTGAAAATGTTTACCACTCCTCTTATTGCTTCCAGCCGAGAGACGCGTGATCGCTACATAAAAAAACAAAGCATACATTTTTTTTCTTTTTATGCTGTCGTTATGAATCCCTGGTAATTAATTGCGCGGAGCCTCGCGTTCTCCTCACTCGGCTGCTTGCTGGCGTGAAAGGGACGTCCGCTGTGCCACAACCGGCGCCAAACATTTCGCGGGACATTGCGCCGACATTTTCAGCGACAGGGCCTCGTTTTTGGACGTCCCCAGAGACCGCAATTGCAGTCGGCCACGCGGAGAAAGGGAGGAGTCGCTTTTCGAGAGCCCCAAATTCTTAAAATAAGAAGAAAAAAAAGAAGTGTAGGGAAAGTGTAAATTAAGTGGCTGGTCGTCCCTCAGCAGAGTTTTTTTTTTTTTTCTTCCTTGCTCAGTTTTAAACGATACGGAGCGAGGAAGTAGGAAATAACAATATTTTCATTTTTTTAACGTGTGATGTACGCCCGACCTGGAAGAATCCAATTAATTTATAGTGCTCAAGCGCTGTCTGATAAAAAACGCGCATAATGGATGTTGCTATTAAATATTGGTAATGAGGGTGATAACGATTGCGATTTGTCCTGCACTAAAAAAAACCAGCTCTTTTCAGTTTTATATTTCTCTGTTTCCGTAATCTATATTTACGTAATACATAGGTGAAGCAAAATAATGTGTACTGTGAGAGCTACCATAAATTTGCAAGAATATGCGACGAACAACCGAGGAAGTTCGCTCGGCGGCACGTTCGCTTTACGCGCGGCTCAACAGCCACTATGCGCCGGGCTTAAAGGGGAGGGGGGAGGGGTATGTTTCCTTTTTGTTTGGCAGCCGAGAGCAGTCCCAATAATTGGGGTTGTGTGGCTATTTATACAGCGCTTAGTTGGTCAGCCATTTCAAAGTTGCGACGAGTCACTCGCGGTAGATGGGCAATTTAGCCAGTGCAGTACAACCGCTAGCCTGGGGTCTTTAACGTGCAGCACGCAGTAGTGATACACGACCGCACGCCGGTACGATGCTCATCCAGATCGAAACGGGCAGGGGCGGGGATTGAGCCCAGGATCCCTGGGTTCTGCAGCGCGAGCTTTCGCTCCACGATGCTCCGAGCTGGTGTGCGCTAGACCACTCGGCCACCGATCCCCCAGAGCAGTCCCACGCTTTGTGCCTCATGTGTTCCTATCACCGTTTTACCGACTGCAAGCTGGCAGTTGCGCCACAACCGCAAAGTTCAGATAATTATCTGAAAATAAGTTTCATAAAAAAAAAAAAAAACGGAGCAGGCAAAAAATAAAAAAAATATTTATAGAAGGTTGTGTTTCAATTTAAGGCAAAACAAGGCCCCTAGAGAATGGAATAAAATACTCAATATTCCCATTTCGGTGCTCTTTTTTTATATAGCCATGGAATGAAAGGTGACGCTGCTTTCATCACACAGATTATGCTGCGCTTTATTGGCACGAATGGTGAAACCCTCTTGCCGTGCGATCGTTACACCTTCCATTCGTAGCCACACATAGCCACCGGTTATGAAGCCGTTGCAGAGCGAAGAGATGGACAAAATGAATCTCTTTTTCGCTGCATACTTGTAGCATGAAGCTCCACAAGAAATTCATCGACGCCATTTTGTTTGAAAATTGTTCGAGGGAAACCATCCTCGTCGAAACGGCTGGTAACAAGTTCCTAATGTAATCGGACATCCACCGAAGTGATAAAATGTGCATGGGTGACGAACCATGCGTTTTGCGTCTCCATTTCTCTCTTTTTAGATGTGTTTCAGATTATTCAATTTATAATTTAAAAAAAGCAAAACAAAACATGGATACAGATAAGGGATTGGGATGTGACCCCGGGTCTCTTCATAATTTTGTAGGTGTGTTATGCACAATGACTCAGCTAAACTGATTGGCGGTAATTTATCTGGCTTAAGAAGGCACCGAAACGAATTGTATTCAATCACAGGTGATCAGGGGGCACACATCGCCACGTAATTGATGCGGCATGTGCCTCGTGATCTACTTTCGTTCAATCAACCATTCTGACTAGCATCGGCAGCCGCAAATAATTTGATTTTGCGTGAAACTTTACGGGCCACACGGGTATAATTTATTCATAAGCTCTTCATACAAGGCGTTTCTTTACTGAATGCCATTTGATAGTGTAAGAAGTATTCACTCATGCTTTGAGTGCACCGTGATCCTAGGTGTTTTGATATTTCTTAAAATATATATGGAATGAAGCCGGTCAAGACACTCGACCCATTTTTAAACAAAGAAGAGCTCGAAACTTTAATCATTTTTTTTAAGGCGGAACAACAATACTTGAGAACAGAGAATGATAGATCAAGGAAGAAAGAAAAGAGATCACTTGGAAGATTTCGAGAACGACGCCCCGTATCGCGCCATTATAAAATAACAATAATATTAATTAAAAAAAAAGACGCGGACGAAAGTAGGAGGGCGAAGGGATGCCCTTAGAATAAAAGACGGTTGGCTGACAGTTGCATGACAATATTCGATAGAGCTGAATCGCGAGAATGGAGACATTATTTTCTAATGTCCTCGATGGGCCTGGGACGAGCAAACGGATTAAGAAAAGGGTCGACTCCTTATCGGGACGGAAATCACACACAAATCATTCTTCCAGGATAATGTCCCTTTGTTCGAGTACGTCGCCTGTGAAGCTCGTTCTAGATTTATAGCACACATCAATTCAATTTGTTGCTTTAGTTTTTTTGTTCTTTTTTGTAATGGCGTTTTTTTTCAATCTGCTTATTTTCGCGAGCAGCTCTCGTCAATTCGATTGATTACTTTTTTTTTTGTAATGGCGGTCTTTGTCAATCTTCAATTTCGCGAGCTTTAGTAAAGGTTTATCACCGCCGAAAAACAGAAACGCACTCTATTTATTGATAAATGTTGGAGGTATGTTTGGAGTAAAAACAGGAACAACCATATGGTACTTTGCTTCGAAAAAAAGAAGATATAAACAAGATATCAACTACCAGTATTCGCTATGTGTACGGAACCATTCAATATTCACATCGCGAAGATGGTGGCAGCGTCAGACATTTCTTAATTAATTTATAAATCAGTCGTTTCGCTCCTCTTGCCGACTAATCGCAATGAAAACACAAAAAAACATGCCGATAAGATAATTTTTTTTTCAATTTTTATACCTAATATTTGTGTACAGTCATGGTACAAAGTGTTTTTGGTCGAGTTCAGTACGTGCTATTTTTGAGCGCTTGTAAAACAAGTTTCTGGTATATTGTGCGAGTGATCCCAAGCTCGATTGTGATTTTGAACATATGGGGGATTGCGAGACGGAAGTCAGTGGAATCGTCCACAACTCCGGAAATCACAGAACATTTTACTAGCCCGCCACCATGTTTCCAGAAATGAGTATGAGCTGGCAGTTTATGAAGAGACGGTATATTTACCGATATTTATACACACAGATTAATGTGCGCACACTGATGCAAGTGTTTCTTTAAATTCTTTTCAGTACGCTCGAGACAAAACGAACGTTACATAGAGTTTAAACCCTGACACTAGGAAGTAAACTTGAGTATGAACTAGAAGGGACAAATTAAAGCTCCAGGCGCTGTCTGTCACCTTTCTTCTATCCCTTCTAATTGACCTTCAAGTTTCCTTCCGATACGTCGTCTCACCCAACGATGGACTAACGGCAAAAGCTACAGACTGCCAGATCCAAGGACGACCGACTTAAAAATTGTGTGGTATTTCGCTTCGATGCACGTGTCGGTGGTCGCGTCTCGGATAACTGATGGGGGTGAGCGGACAGTGATTCGAATCGAATAGCACTGAGTGACTTGACAATTTTACATTGCAAAGAAAGCCACGACATACAGGCTCTTTGCAGTGTCGAAACTATAGAAATGACGCCGCGCTTTTGGATTTGGAGCAGGATTCGTCCACACCTAATCAATGTTAAGCATGTCATATGGCGAATTCCACTGGGCGTTTTGGAGCGCGCCGGGATCAGTTGACCAGATCCGGAATGGAGCACACGATCCGAGCGGGGTCGCGCCGCCTACGGATCCCCTGTGGAACATGACCACTGCTCCGGGATCGGCGGATGCCTTCCCGTCATTCACCTGCCCGGCAATCCCCTTTCCGCGGCCGCCGCGGTCGTTTCGAAGACGTTATCGCAATCGCGGCGCTAACACGTGTTCGACGCACGAGCGGCAGGAATGGCTCAGGAGCTTCTAGCAAAGATTGCCGGAATGCCCGTAGCGCGGCAGAGCCTTCTCTTCTCCTTCCTGGAAAACGAACCGGCTGTCGAGCCAAGGGGTAAGCAAGCGGCCATTACGAATTCTGAGGCGAGATGGGCGAGATCAGGCGAGATGCCCCGCGAGAAAGGAAGTCACGTGTGTGCGCCGAGGGTTGGCCCGGCTGGCTTCCGGTTGAATCCGCCGAAATCGTCGGAGCGACTTTTCTCGGATCCAGATCGAGATCTGGAGCGGGAGCTAATCCAAAACGACCAGTGGAACACGTCCGTCTCGATCCCGATCGCCCAGCGAAATAGGCTCGCTCCAGAAAAGTCGATCCCGGCGCGCTCCAAAACGACCAGTGGAATTCGCCAATAGTTTAGCGTGGAGCGTGATTGGACCTGGCGGCCCCTGGCTTTGGCCTTTAGTTCATCGTAAGATGAGACAAAGTATAGCCTCAGATTTAAACATCATGATTTATATGCACAACTCGCGTCTACTTTGAGCATTCTTCGTTATATAGGGGTTGGTATAGGAAGTAACAAGTAAGTAATTATTTTCTGCGATGTTAAAATTCTAGTTATATATGTATGTTTCCCAATATTACAATTTCTATGTTGTTGCGAAACGCGGTCGGGGATGGCGATCATCAAGCAAAATGCGTCTTCGATAAAGACGATCGAAGGATGAAGGTATTTTCACTCTGAAGTGGTGCTGGGAAGAAATCAATCGTGAAGCCTTTCTACTACCTACCAGGAACGAAGACTTTATACTGAACATCTACCCGTGCACTGAATGAGTTATGCCACACAATTAATGCTTACGTGGCCTGCTACAACATATACAATAATAAACAAAATATTATTCTAATCTTTTTTCAAAGATTACATGGACTGATTTTTTCACTTTGTGCTGGCGATCCGAAAAATGAAGGTGGCATCAAATACCATAAGCTGGGCGCGCGCGTAGAACTTATCATGGAGATGTTTCGTGGTGTTTGCTTTGACGTGGATATGACGAGTCAATTTGATAAAAAGAAGCGCAGGAGAACATTTGCGCAGGAGAACATTTCAATCATTCAATAAGCTGAGGGTCACTTCGTGTTTTGGGGGTTCAATTTCAAAATATTTTGTTGAAAAATAAAACCACGCAAAAACGCACGTGCTCTCCCCCCCCCCCCACACACACACACGCGCGCGCGTACGCACACACACACACACATGCGCACACACACGCACAAAAAGAAAACGAAAAATGATCCATTTCGATTGGAGCTCAAGACAAACAATCCGGAAGTGTCAATACAAGATAGACGAACCGGTGAGTCCACAATGATATTGAGTTATAATTTTAAGATGTGTTTGTTGTTGAGAAGTTTGACCTTATTTTTGTAATGGAAATCTCCTCACAATTCCGAGCTTTCTGTTGAAGCTCAAGATCGTAGTGAAAATGTGACATGTTCCCAATTCTACTGCAGAATTCATCTTTGCACACAAAATAAGGGGATTTTATTCTATTTTTGTCTCCAGCGAAGAAATTGATACTACTCAACTCATGAAGCCAAAACCTCTACATTGTTTTTTGACGCCTCACGTCCTTTGCGCTGTTTTACTTATCCAATATGCTTTTCAAGCTTTGAACGCTTTGGAACGGAAGGTCTTGCTTCCAGAATTGTTTCCGTCCGAGCGCACCCGCATACCCTATGGCATACCCTACTTTAGGTCGCGTGAGGTCACCGTGCCCCGTCACACCACGACAAGAAGCAATAACGTCACGTAACTTTTAATTATTCCAAACAGATTTAAACGACCTTTCACTAAGTCCCGCAATTCAGGCATTACAGCACTTTGGAGATAAAAATCGCTGCCAATTTCTTTTCTACACAAACGTTCGGAAGACACTAGGTCTTAAGCAGATTTACGTTGGATGCCTTATTAACAACAAAGCCCCGCTTACGGGTAAAGAAAATTCTTCAAAGGGCACTCCTGGTGTATTGCTCCGTCATTAGATGTGGGCTATTGGAACGCACCCGTTGGAGGTGATTTTTGTAGTTTTCCCGTGTAAAGCATTAAAGGAATTCTTTGGAGGCCTTACGCTCAGTAAAATTTAAGGAGCTAATAAAGTCTTATAAGCAAAACAAGCCGCGACGAGACAAGGACAGAGAGAAATAAACACTAAGTGTTACTTTAAACGAAGATATTATTGAAAACTCATAAACTAACAGCGAGTGAATGGGGTACAATATAAAGCGCACAACTCTTAAGTTAGAAGTACTCTCTGGGATGTCTAGTTCTTCCTTTGTGCTTGTCCATTGGTGACGTTTTTGGTTTATCAAGTTTATACCGTTCTCTTAATTTTATTGTAATATAGGCTGCATTTTAAGACATCAAGCGTCACATTGACGCTATCTTCGGGACAAGAAGTAAATTTGTTGGTTCATATAAAACGTCTTTGTTTTCGCACTTCACCGCCTTGTGTCGCGAACCCTTTGTTGAAGTGGGCATATAGAACTCGTGCTCATAGTTTAGTCACGTAGCATCGTTTCCCGAGATATCGGGTCGCTCACGACTGGCTATGATAATCAGTTCGTCGACAGATTTGTTCCTTCAGAACTCCAGCGTTTTATTAATAACAAATAGTTTTCGTCGGACCGATCCGGCTTTCGCTAGCCTATTTCCGTGCACATCGCCTCACAGGTTTACGACGGACGGACCCTTAGGATGGATGCTACAGTGATACACACAACTTCGTTTGGTGCTTGGAAGATTTGCTTTTCCTGCTCCAGAGCCGCCTGGGCTTAGGTATACTTCCGGTATAACTTTTAGCATGCGCAATAAAGCCAGTGACCAATCCAATTTATATAAACAGTGAAAAAAATTATAATTTTCTGGACAAAACGTTGAAAAAGCTTGAGGTCCACGAAAATAGTTTCCACAGAACGTGACAGTGTTCACCAAGTGTGTGTCGATAAAAAGTGTATCAATAAAATTGTCAGTGAATATTTTTATTAAACGTGTGTTTTCGATACATATACGCACCCAAGACAGACCTGTGACTCGGTGACAGCATAACTCCGAGAGAGCAGACTGGAGTTAGAGGACTGGGATATGTCTAGAGGTTGCTGAATAAAACATGGAAATTCTTCAGATCATCTGAACTGTCGTTAAGTAACCACAAAGAAAGAGAAGGCCATCTGAGGAAGAAAAAAAGGACCGCGTCTATCCAACACATCCTAGATATCAAGGATGTAGTGCTTAGAAAATATCAATTCACACTCATAATTATTTCTCCGGCACTGTCACCGCTAGCGGCAGTCAAATTTAGCGGACTAACCACACTGCGGCGCCAGTGGCGGCCCTGGCTTCGCGGACTGCGGAAAGGAGCTGCTACCGGTGCTTGGGGTTCACCGTTGCGACGGCGCAGGCCATAATTTGAGTATCAAAATGGGAGCTGTCACCGGTAAGTATGGCAACCAGTGTTGGCAATAGTGCTCTTTAGCCGGGAGCTTAACGGGTGGCGTCACACGACCCTTACGAAGGCTGACAAACACCCTAAAATAGTTCCTCCATGAAGTCTCGCTAGTCACTGACAGAATGAGAACGGCAGGGAGGAGTTTCAGTTGTCCCGCCTCCAGCGCGAGCTTCCTATCTTCGGTAACTCTTCTGCGTCTCGAGATTCTTTAGCGTGCAAGCGTAGCCAAAGCGCAAAAAATAGGCAACCCACGCGTGCTAAAGACCGCCCCCCCCCCCCCCAACAAAAAACAAAAAAAAACTTGTTGGTTTTTTATTTTGTAGTCACAAAAGTAGCGCTGAAGTTTCGGTATTACCCAGTGGAGGCAGCTAAAGTCACTGGATCCTGGGAAAGTAGCGCCATTGCCTTCCCTACCTGCTAGCCGGACACAAACGGATACTAACATGCAGACGACCAAAACCTCGCAAGGCGATTGGCTAATCTGTTTACGTTGCCATGGAAATGGCCATCTCGTTCATTCAAATCTTCGAAGCTTCCAGAGGGTCGTTGTAAACCAGTCGCGCCAAGATCACCATGGAGCATCATCGTACCGGAAGCGTTCCTCGCCAATACAAGTGTCTTTTGGCACTGTGTATGCAATTAACTTATCAATCATGCTCAGCTCTTCGGATCTCTTACGATTATATTGTTCTTCTTGTGTATTTTAAAAGAGTAAACTTATTTTTCAGCGCCTCCTAGTACCGACACAGCATGCAATCGTGGTTGTACGAAGATGTACGCTTGTTTCGCCGGTGTCTGGATAGCAAAATCTCGGTATACAAGAAACGTCTCCATAAACCTACCCGTCACAGACGAATGTAGATCGGTTCACCAAAAACGAAGAGGTCAAGGTGCCTCCTTGGAATGTCGGGCCGCGAGCACGCTCTCGCTGCATTCCGCCGTGCTTTGACTGCTGGTGCACGCTCGAGAGTTACGTGGCACCGAAGCATTATCGAAGGCATGAAGCTCGCGCTAGAGGCGGGACTACCGAAACTCCTCCATGCCGTTCTCGTCGTCAGCGTCTATGGTGCTGCGTCCGCGTTGGGCTGGGACTAGGATTAATCCGTGAGAATCCGAGGCCCTCGCCAAAGAGCTAACACGCAGTACTAGAGTCCAATTTTTGCATCTCCCCTTGCATTCGCTAGTCGACGCCAACTACGCCCTGCACTATACAGACATCTCTGCGTCAACCAGACGGAACTACTTTGCGCTCTCGCAACGCGGTGCAGATGACGCCATAGTTTTGAAGTTCCTCGATAAAAGTTACGCTTCGCCTTTCTTGCAACTGCCGGGATCCACCGTCGTGCGAACGTGCGAGACGCGTACACGACTAGCGAGGGTTGCGTCGCCTTTGCTTCCAATGGCCGCTCATTCCAGTGCTGCGCAGACATTTGCTCCCAAAGACCGCACTGTGTACGCGCCTCGTCCGACGACGTTTTTGTCTCTACTTGTAAGACAAAAACACACTCATATCACAGGGATTTTCATGGGTTGGCACCCATGCCATCACCCCTTCTAATGTATAAACCTTCTTTTCTTTTTTTTTTGAGTTCACCTCTCAGGCGTTTGTTTCCGGCTTCATCGGCGTCACAGTCGGCGTAACCACGGGCGTTGCATTATGGGAATAAACCAGCAGGCGTAACTGCGCGTTGCATTATAGAAAAATTTCCTCGCTAAATTTAGCAGGGACATTTTATCATTAAATGTAGCGGGAAAATTTCACGATATATTTAGCGGTAACAATTCCCCGCTAAATTTAGCGGGAAAATTTTTCCGATAAATTTAGCGGTAAAATTTCCGCGCTAAATTTAGCGGAAACAATTCCCGCTCAATGGCAGGGGAGCTGGAGAAGAGGTGGGGAGGGGACGGAGCGGGAGAAGGGGCATACGCTCCCCTCCGTGCCCTCCCTCCTCCTCCTCAAGAGTTGCGCTCTAATTCGGCATCACAGATAATTGTAAACGCCTTTCATTTTATTTTTTCAATGTGGCGCCGTTGCATATTGCTTTCTGTGAACTTTGCTGATCAAATAAGCGGTAAAAATCCCCACCGTTACAACGTTCTTTACAATCTCTGGGAAGTAATAAATCACCACTTCTCCCGCTACTTAGGTTAAAGTTCGATTTGCGAGAGATTTTGTGTTCGACTTTTCATTACGGATGCCCAGTTAGCTGGTTCAAATCCCGGCTGAGGGGCCTGCCACTCTCGAAGGCTCATAGTGGAAAAATCGTGGTGTAGCTGAGATTTGGGTCGCACTTGAAAAGATTCCAGGAAGGTCAAAATAAATTGTCAGCTTCACGCCGGAACGTGTTACATGCTGTTTGTTTGTTTGACACCTAATCCGGCAAAATGATTTTTTTCTCAGTTCTGTAAGACGACCAATCACCTCGTGTGTATTGAAGAGTATAGCAGAGGGACCTAGCTAAATCTCCAACACTGTTGTTTTTGTAGCGCTTAATCGTCCATGCTTCCATGGCTTAAACAACCTGTGAAGACCTGCCGAAACGAAGCAACCGGAAGTCGCTTGGGAGACAGGAGACGACCTGTGAACACGAATGAAAAGAATCTTAAAGAGATCCCGAGTCCTGCAGCTCGCCCCGGAGCACAACAAAAACAAAGCAGGGGATATATCAAAATGCTCATCTCGGATTCTTGCTCCCACGGTCACAAAGCAATTCGAGGAATGTTTACCCTGCATACACAAACACACAAATGCCTATGTTTTTCCTCCCAAGTGCTGGTCCCGTGCCAATTCAGACGAGAGAGACACGGCACCGCATGCTTCTTTTGTCCCGGGTGGGTAGTGGGTGCGCTCGGTGGCCCGGACGCTATTCCTCCTCCTCCTATGACTGTCTTTTTTTTTTTGGGGGGGGGGGGGGGGGGATTTAGGCTGTTTTTGAAAAAAGTAACAGCGTGCGTGCCATTCCAGAGGGACGTTTTCTACGGCATCATTCGTAGTTGGGCAAGTCGGTACACGGTACAAGGAAAATGCAACAGCACAAGACACAGGGAATACACGTACACGGCGATTTCGATTGGTTCCAGACAAAAAATAGAGTAAAAAAATGAATAACCCCCTCCCCTAAAAAAAAAAAGGCAGAATCATGCCCTCGTTGAGCCCTTCTCTGTCTCACTGTCGAAGAAACGCGTCAAAGTGACTGATAAATAAAAGTTTGCCATCGGATTTATTAACAGAATAAGCACGAACGCAAATGCCGGGACCGTATTGCCGAGTGTATAGCTCGACTAGAAAATTGTCTCTTCACTCTAAGAAAAGCCCGTGCGTCAACTTTCCCGCCCAACCCTCGGAGACCCAATCACCGCAACTTAAGGAGGCAGCTCAGCGAATGACGATGCCAAAACATTTGTTTAGACAAAAAAAAAAAACGCAATCTGAGTTGTGACATTAAGCGATGCAAAATATCACGCTCGCATTGCTTAATATCAGAACTCAGACTGCGTCTTTTGGTCTAAACATATGTTTCGGCATCATCATTCGCTGAGCAGCTTCCGTAGGTTGCGGTGATTGGCTCTCGGAGTGTTGTGCGGGAAAGTAGATGCACGGTTTTTTTTTCAGAGTGATAGCCGCCCGTTAGGAACGTCCCGCGAATATATGTATGTAGTTAAAGCAGAACGCAACAGTCGCGTCTCTGGACGAGCACTTCTCTACACCTTTGCGAAAATCGCAAAGGTGTAGATGATAGCTATACATACAGGGTGTTTCACGAAAGGTGGACAAATTCGATATTGCGAAAACTACGCGTCGCACCAAACAAAGGCTTGTGTCGTTTTGGTCCTGGGCCAGGGCCTATTTAGGAAACTTATTAAAGCCCGAGATAATGATATTGTTAATTATTTTTGCGTAATTAACTTTTTTAATATTGGGTTTAAGGGCATGGTTTCAATTAGAAAATTGCTCAGCATCATAAATAAACACTAAATCAACAAATTGCAGAACGATAGAAGGCACGCGAAGTATTTTACGGCTTTCTGAAAAACCGTACAAATTCGACGGGTTTTTTAGTTTCGGTTTGTTATCGGAGCGGATCTCAGCCCCGGCAGCACCGCGTCCCGTGGAGAGATCGTGCAACCAGCCCCTGCTGCGTCGCGCGATGATAACGCAGGAGAGGTTTGATGCACTATCTCTCCACGGGGCGCGGTGCTGCCGGGGCGGAGATGCGCCCGATAGAAAACCGAAACTTAAAAACCCGTCGAATTTATGCGGTTTTTCAGAAAGCCGTAAAATGCTTCGCGTGCCTTCTATCGTTCTGCAGATTTGTTGATTTAGTGTTTTTCGACGATGCTGAGCAATTTTCTAATTGAAACCATGCCCTTAAACCTAATATTAAAAAAGTTAATTACGCAAAAATAATTAACAATATCATTATCTCGGACTTTAATAATTTTCCTAAATAGGCCCTTCGGTCCAGACCTAAACGACACAAGCCTTTTGTTTGGTGCGACGCGTAGTTTTCGCAATATCGAATTTGTCCACCTTTCGCGAAACACCCCGTATATATACATAGCGAGAGAGAGACAGAGACGGAGAGGAAAAGGGAAGCGCGACAAGATTATAGACCTTTTCTGTGTACTCTCGGCCCCAGCCACCTACTAGGCGTATCCGGTATGGGCGACGAAAAAATAATCCAACGTTTCAACCTGCAAATAGTAAAAAAATAAACGGGAGGCAAAACGAGAAAGTGTGCCGGTTACGCTTATATCCTAAATGCCCTCTATTGGCGTGGCAACGGCAAAACAATGTTTTCGCCCATGCTGGAAGTGACATCAATTCAAGATGGCGGCCCACTTGCAGAAAAGGTCTATACACAG
>JAZHYW010043544.1:0-58435 GCA_037355805.1 Ixodes ricinus
GCGTAAGCGTTTCAGTTACGTGACTATACTCCAACACTAGAGCAAGCTTGCTAGCTCAACCGTGGGTGCTCTTGGGCATATTTTATTTTTTCAATCGGCGTTCGGAACGCTTGACAAATACCGATTCGATCTCCAAACACCCGAGATAAGAATCGCAGCACATCATAAAACGCTCGCATTCGAGCACGGTGCTTAGAAGCTTCACTATCCGTACTTTTGCTTGTTTCTCCCCCCCTTAAATCCTCGCTTGTAATGCCTGGTGTCAGGCAATGGCCGCCGGTGGTGCCACCTGGACGGGCTCCCTGATCCCGCGATCCCAGCCTACAAGCTATACGAGGTTGGGTCCCACGACGCGTAAATAATTATAGTTTTGCGATATACGAGCAGTATTAGAGCCTTACTTTATTTTTTTCACGTCAAAGCAAGGTGTATGGGCAAGCACCTTTATTGTGAAGCCAATAATCACAGGTAGTCAGGGCGCGCGATGCTCACACCGCGGTACCACCATCACTTAAAGTTGCGAATAGAACTGCGTGGTTCACATTAGAGTTCTCGCATAGGCTCCTACGGGAGCCAGAGTTGCGCGTTCATCTCCGTAACGCCGTCTTTCCCGCACGGCATGTTGATCCCGCTTGTCACGTGACTGAATTCAGTGAATAGCGGCGCCGCGCGTTCGAGGCGCTCGGCGCGCTCAAAAGCAGGGGAACGTACGCCGGGGCGCGTACAACGTCTACTTTCCTGCACGGCACTTGATCCGGCTCCTCACGTGATCGGATCTCGGCGAATAGCGGCGCGGCGGCACGTGGAAAACAGACGCGCAACTCGTGCTCCGGTAGGGAGCCTATACAGGAACTCTTAGTCTACATGAATCAGTCAGCGTTCAATGATCTCACCCGCCCTGTTACGCCCATACCGGCAGAAGGCCGCTGCATTTCTTCGCCGAGGCTGCATATAGAGACATTTTTATGTCGTTGTTTCGGGTACCGGATCGTCTTGGAGGCACTGCAGTCGTAATACCTGTTTCACGAGTAAAATTAGAAAGAACGCCGTTTCGTCGCTGGGGGCCATTCATCTTTGTCTCCTTCACTGACAGATTGGCCAGACGCTGACTGGATGCAAATCGAGTGTCACGTGCGCTGCGTGGCGATTCTTTCTGCAGCGAAGACTAGGGGCGCAATGTCAACAACTAGACATGTACGTAACGCGTTACAAGTAACGAGATTACTTCTACCTAGTTACTATTTTCGGTAACGAGTAACGTATTTAGTTACTTTTCTAAAAAAGGAACGAGTAACGTACTTAGTTACTTTGAGGTCATGTGACGAGTAACGGTTTCTCGTTACTTTTGAGGAGTAACGTGTACAACAACGTTTAAACGGCCTTGTTTTTATTCTCGACCCCAGTATGCGTCTATTGCGAGAACGGTGGGTGGGCAACCCGAAAAACAACTAAACAGTATGACAGTATCAGCAACGTATATCGCTGAACACGTCAGTCGAACAGTTCGACTGACATGTCCAGAGATAAACGTTGCTGTACTGAACTCTACAGCTGGGAATGTCCTTCACCCAGCGAACACAATAAGGTTCGTTGGTTGAACCTTCTAGAACCGGGTACGGACCGAATGTAGGCCCGGAGGTTGACGAACACGGTAAGGCACAGAACCCGCTGTCCTCAATGAAGGCGCAGTTCCCGAAGATTCACCAGTTCTTCCTGAAGCACAACACTGCCGTTCCTTCGAGCGCGTCGGTATAGAACGATTCTTCAGCGTCGCCGGAGATGTATTTTCAAGGAAGTGGGGAAACATAACTGATGAAAACTTCGAGAGGCAGCTATTGCTTAAGTGCAACGACTATTAAAAAAGAAAACAATAAACCATGGAACAGAAGCAGTTGTGTATTTGACCGTCAAAGTAACGAGAAAAGTAACTCGTTACTTTTGAGGTAACTCACGCGTTCCTTTTGAGAATCGGTAACGAGTAACGCATTTAGTTACTTTTTGAGCGAGTAACGAGTAACGGTATTTAGTTACGTTTTTGGGGTAACGTGTACATGTCTGGTCACAACGGTCACAATTTTGAGTGCTGATCTTGTTTGGTAGCACGTGCAGCGAAAGCAGAAACCGAAGCTGCCAGCTCGAACACAGTCCTCGTTTCCGGTCCACGGCAAGCGGACCCGGCGCTAAATCCCATGAAATTTAGCGCCGGGTCCGCGAACCTACCGAACCTGCGAATTTTGTCCGTAATGACGTCAAAGTCACGTGATACGCACATTTCTCCGGTCCGCGGACCTGGTTCCCTTAATTTGTCCGACGTGTGAGTCACAACTTAAGAAAAGTCTTTGTCGGTTGTTCGTTTCAACGCCGAGGATTCGGGTGTTCTTGAAGTCCATGCGGCGGTCCGCAGTGTTCAGCGACCGCGCCGCGGTCGTGATCGAATTTGCGAACGTCGTTTTGGTGCTGGCTGATCCTCTCCCGAAAGTTCTTGGTTTTGCCGATGTACGTGGCTGAACAATCCCAGCAGGGAATTCAGTACGCAACACCTTGCTCTCTCTCTTTAAGGGTATCCACACGAAGGAGAACTCCGCGGACGGATGTCGTGACGTCAACAACCCGGGAAACTCCGTCCCCGGCTCCGCCGCGTGCACCTGCAGAGCTTTCGTGCTGATGGAACGAAGCCTCCGCGCCTCCGCCACGGAGGAGAACGGCGCCGCGAGGCGTCAAAAAGGGATGACGTATGTCTCACGTGATGCGCGCTCCGCGGAGGAAAGTGGCGGATTTCTCCTTCGTGTGGATACCCCTTAAAGGGGTATCCACACGAAGGAGAACTCCGCGGACGGATGTCGTGACGTCAACAACCCGGGAAACTCCGTCCCCGGCTCCGCCGCGTGCACCTGCAGAGCTTTCGTGCTGATGGAACGAAGCCTCCGCGCCTCCGCCACGGAGGAGAACGGCGCCGCGAGGCGTCAAAAAGGGATGACGTATGTCTCACGTGATGCGCGCTCCGCGGAGGAAAGTGGCGGATTTCTCCTTCGTGTGGATACCCCATTAAGGGGTATCCACACGAAGGAGAACTCCGCGGACGGATGTCGTGACGTCAACAACCCGGGAAACTCCGTCCCCGGCTCCGCCGCGTGCACCTGCAGAGCTTTCGTGCTGATGGAACGAAGCCTCCGCCACGTGCCACGGAGGAGAACGGCGCCGCGAGGCGTCAAAAAGGGATGACGTATGTCTGCACGTGATGCGCGCTCCGCGGAGGAAAGGGGCGGATTTCTCCTTCGTGTGGATACCCCATAAGGGGTATCCACACGAAGGAGAACTCCGCGGACGGATGTCGTGACGTCAACAACCCGGGAAACTCCGTCCCCGGCTCCGCCGCGTGCACCTGCAGAGCTTTCGTGCTGATGGAACGAAGCCTCCGCGCCTCCGCCACGGAGGAGAACGGCGCCGCGAGGCGTCAAAAGGGATGACGTATGTCTCACGTGATGCGCGCTCCGCGGAGGAAAGTGGCGGATTTCTCCTTCGTGTGGATACCCCATTAGGGGGGCGATCTTTTGGTTGAGGCATACGCCGTCCATGTGTTGATATGCATACAGCCGAATACAGAACGTATGCGCAGTCTCACAACTAGTGTACAATGCTACAGCATTTTACCATCGCGATGGCGCATAGCTCTGCAGAATGCTTTGTTGCGTCAGAACCACGGTAATCAGAAGTAACGCAAAACAAAAAAAAGTTTAAAGCCACGCGCTCGCGCCCGCCACCTCGCACAACGCTGCATGCAGTTAGCTCATGAGATGAAATATTGGCGACGTGCGCGATCAGAAAGCGTCGCTGGGGTCGGCCTTCCATGATTGGCCGAATGCGCAATATGACGTCAGCAAAGGCTTTCTCATTGACGAAAATAAGAGGAATGGAAGAACTTCAATTTCGACGGTGTTGGCAGTGTTGCTTTGAGAGCGCTATAATTTCAAGCTTCCACCATGCTCATTACAAACACCATCGAACATGTTGTTCACAAGGTAATGACGTCACGAGAGGGAACCATTGGAGGGCGGCACGCGAAAGCTACTCACTGCTAATGGCGTGCTTCGGTGCTCCACTGAGTTCAAGTAACTGCCTCTGTGTTTCTTTTGTAAGAACAAGCGTATCCCACTTATAATTCTCTCCAACTAATAATGTCATAGTGCTATGCTTTCAATACCTTGCAATGTTATTTTGGGTACCCCAGTATATTGAAGCGGGCCATCAACATCTCTAACAACATATTCATTTCGTTATTTCCCAAGTTCCTCAGCACTCTAGAAGCCAATGAGAGAGTCGGATAACTTACAAATAATAGGGCGCCATTCTACGCTGCCTGATGGCCCGGCAAGAGCAGCGCCATCCTCGGCCACCCAAGATAAATAGCTTCATCGCTCAGAACCATAGTGTCCGGTTCTCGACGCCTGCAGCCACAACGCGGCTCGGGCGAGTTGGATATCGATCCTGGCGGCCGTTATCTGCACCATCGATGTCCGAGCGGCGGCCCTTGCAAGAGGAAGACGAGCGCGTGTTCCTGCTTAATGGACGCGCTGTCCCCAAGGTGCCGTCATTCTCCATTAAATTCTGCCATAACGCCGCTAACTCGGCGCTCGCACGCGTTGGCGAAAAGGCATCTCTCAGAAATTTGACCTATTTTCCCTGTTCCCCTCGAGGCGCCTCGTGCGTTGTTCTATTTCTATTTTTTACCGAGTGGTCAGCAGTGTTTTTTGGAGAGATTACAGTCTTTTTGTTTGAGATACTAATTTTTATGGTAAAAACGGTCAGGCTTAACCTATTCACTTCGGCCGCATATCTTTGCGGCAATGAAGCATTGCGTGGCACGTTTCCTGCGGAATGTGTTCACTATATTCAGTTCACAGATAAGCTCTCAGGGCGGTGAAAGATATACGCGCTCGTTGGACTAGTCAACCGTCGGTCTTGCACCAGGTCATGACATTGCTGAGAATACTTTCGCGCAGGCAGTGGGGTCGAGACGATAAAGGACAGGCGAGTGATTGGTCCGGCGAGAACAATGCCTCCACCACCCGTCAGCTTAATGGAGTATATGTGCGACTCACTGAGGTACCCTCATTGCGATTTGTAAGAACACTGTGCCAGCTTCGGGTCAGAATCAGAGACTGAAACCGAAATTAATAACGGTTCGGTTACAGTTACCGTGAGATTTATAAAATCAGTTTCGTTTCGTTTTAGAAGCGCAGCTCTTAGGCGCCCGTTCCCGGCTTGAGAGGCGTCGCCGTCGCCGTCGCCGTCGGCGTAACCGCGCGGTGCATCATGGGAGATATCCCATAATGCACCGCGCGGAAAGGAGGAGGAGGAGGAGGGGGAGGGGGGAAGGGGAGGAGGAGGAAGGAGGAGGGAGGAAGATGAGGGGGAGGGAGGAGGCGGGAGGAGTAGGGGGAGGGAGGAGGAGGAAGGGGAGGAGAAAGGAGGAGGGGAGGGAGAAGGAAGGGGAGAAGGAAGGAGGAGGGGAGCAGGTAGAGGAGGGAGAGGGAGGAGGAGGAGGAGGGGGAGGATAAAGGAGGAGGGGGAGGAGGAGGAGGAAGGATGGGGAGGAGGAAGGAGGAAGGGGAGGGGGAGGAGGGAGGAGGAGGAGGGAGGGAGGAGGGAGTTTACCTTCCCCTCAGTCCCTTCTTTCCTCCTCCTCAAGAGCTGCGCTCTAGTTCGGCGTTACAGGGAGTTGTAAACTGGCTTTCATTTTTTTTTTTTGCGGTTTTAGTTTTTTGTATTTTGGTTACCGGTTAAGCCTGCCTCAAATCCGTTTCTTTTTTCATTTTAATTTTTTGTAAAAAAAAAGAAGTGAGTTCTTTTTTTTTATCTCAGTGGGACAAGCTGACATAGATCTCTAAGGTTAGTTTCTTGGTCTCTCAAATAGCCTCGAGACGTCATAATGGTCTTGTACAATCCGGGCGCCTCTTTCGGCAGTGCTATTACGACGTCCCGGTAGAATGAACCGGTGTTCTCTGATACGTTGGATGGACGTGCCCACAACAGCGTCTTCAATTTTTGAAATTTGCGAGAATTGTCGACAACCTGAAATCCTGGAAAAGACTTGTTGTCTTTGCAGAGTAGAGAAGGTAATCAGAAACAAAACGTACCGAACGAACTTTGGTTTGCACAAGAACAAATTAGCATACCCTTCGAAACGCGCTTCACCCTCAAGCAAACAACAACAACAAAAAAAAAACACTTGTTGCAGGGGCAATTATTCTTGGTAAATTGTAACGAGACGATGGGCCCCAGATAGTCGCGATATCAGAAGTACAGCCGGTAATTTATTACGACACATAAATACAAGATACAGTTCGAAATACAAATGCCAGATGGCTGAAATACTATCTTGTTATATTTGAATCGGGACACTGCTAAAGCCCTGCTGTGGCCAGATGTAAGTCAATATAGAGCATCAAAGTGAGGTAAGTGATGGCACCCCGCTAGAGTTCCCTTCTGCAGTGTGTTGCCATGTGCATCGCTTCGGTGATCGTATGCGGGCAGAAACCGAGTGAGAAGGAGGAGGAGGGGAGGAGATTGAAGGAGGAGGAGGGGAGGAGAACGAGGAGGAGGAAGAGGGAGGAGGGAGGAGTAGCAGTAAGGATGAGAAGGTGAGGAGAAGGAGGAGGGGGTATACCCTCCCCCAGTACCCTACCCCCCTCCTCCTCCCTCAATTCGCTCAATTCGGGGTTACAGGGCGTTCTAAACGTCTTTTTCGCCAGCTTTCTTTTCCTTTCCCTTTCCCTAACCTTAATGCAATACATTCAATAATCACCTTCTCCCCTCTTCGTTCACTATATATATATATATATATATATATATATATATATATATATATATATATATATATATATATATATATATATATATAAACATATATTTATATGTTTTTCTTATGTTCGTTCTTATATATATATATAAGAACGAACAAAACGAAATTTCTAGGAACCCACCGAAAGCCGAAAAAGGGCGGAGCCAGGATTTGAACTCTGGGTTCCTGAAAACTTTGATGCTTTGATTCGTTGGATTTAAGTACGGTTCATTCATCTGCATATGTTCGTTTATTTCCTCTTCGGAGACCACGTACGATGACTTGAAGTGCCTGTGTATGTATATATATATATATATATATATATATATATATATATATATATATATATATATATATATATATATATATATATATATATATATACAGTGTTTACAGGTGGCAAATTTGATATTGCGAAAACTACGCGTCGCACCAAAAAAGGCTTGTGTCGTTTTGGTCCTGGGCAAGGGACCTTTTTAGGAAAATTATTAAAGTCCGAGATAATTATATTGTTAATTATTTTTGCGTAATTAACTTTTTATTATTGGGTTTAAGGGCATGGTTTCAATTCAAAAATTGCTCAGCATCGTCAAAAAACACTAAATCAACAAATTGCAGAACGATGAAAGCACGCGAAGCATTTTACGGCTTTCTGAAAAACCGTACAAATTCGACGGGTTTTTAAGTTTCGGTTTGTTATCGGAGCGCATCTCCGCCACGGCAGCACCGCGCCCCGTGGAGAGATAGTGCATCCAACCTCTCGCTGCGCTGTCATCGCGCGACGCAGCAGAGGCTGGTTGCACTATCTCTCCACGGGGCGCGGTGCTGCCGGGGCGAAGATGCGCTCCGATAGCAAACCGAAACTTAAAGCCCGTCGAATTTGTACGGTTTTTCAGAAAGCCGTAAATGCTTCGCTTGCCTTCGATCGTTCTGCAATTTGTTGATTTAGGTTTTTCGATGACGCTGAGCAATTTTCTAATTGAAACTATGCCCTTAAACAGAATATTAAAAAAGTTAATTACGCAAAATAATTAACAATCTAATTATCTCGGACTTTAATAATTTTTCTGAATAGACCCCTGGCCCAGGGCCAAAAAGACACAAACCTTTTTTGTTGCGACGCGTAGTTTTCACAATATCGAATTTGTCCGCTTTCGTGAAACACCTATATATATATATATATATATATATATATATATATATATATATATATATATATATATATATATATGTGTGTGTGTGTGTGTGTGTGTGTGTTTGTCTTTTTTAGGCCTGTGTTTGCGAGAATTCGGAAAACTTGAGGAAACCCGGACCTCCCCGGGTTCTCTCAACGACCGTCCACCGCGTTCGTTTCATCCAAGGCTGTATTCAAAATGTTACTCAACTGGGTAGCTACTCCTGAGGGCAGCGTTGCCATCTGATGATATTTTAGGCCTATTGGTGTCCAGATCAGCGCACTACTACACCAGACCAAATCTGGTGATTTCTGGGAACACCGACTTAGGCAAAACCACTCCATGCCGAAATCACCACCTGCCGGCGCTGCGGATCCAAAAGTTTAGCACTAGGTGGCGCAATTTAAATGGCTATCAAAGCCTTCTTCCAGTCAGTGAAGAGTGATCCAGACAAGATGTTCAAAGAGCTCGACCTGCTTCACCGAACGCTGAAGTCGAGGATCTTCAACAGGCAAGGGCATAATCTTTCCATGGGAATGACAGACTTTAGAGCTCAGTTTGTCAGTGAACTCCTTCCTTGCTGCAAGCACCAGGAGTCAACCTCAATGAAGCTGCCGTGCAAGGGCTTAAGCAACGCGCTGTTTCACCTACACTATGTCAACAATGATCGGTGTTGTTATTGAGGCATTGAAGCAACGAATTCAACTGCTGAGCAGGTTGTTCCTTTAGGCATGGAACTAAAGAATTACCTAATTGATCTGGCAATCTTAGGTTTGATTCATTTTCGCAAGTTATGCAACTTATAAATGATCGTTGTTGCAACCTGCACATTGATGTAAATAATAAAACCAAAGCCCATCATGTCGTTTTTGCGTATATAGCATCGAAGCGCAGAAAGTATGTTTCTAGTAAGGCACATATTTCATCCAGTTTTCGAGTTGTGTTCGCGCAGGTAGCAACGATTTACTTGTCAATGTTAGGTATCCGTAAATCAAGCGCTACTTTAAATTCGGCTGATCACGTCAGACTCCCATAAGAACCACGCCAGTGCAGGTGATTCTCTAGAGTAATTAACAGTGGGGTGTTCTTTGTGTGTGTGTGTGTGTGTGTGTGTGTGTGTGTGTGTGGTGTGTGTGTGTGTTTAAATCTAACACGCGTGTCGGGGCGTACATTTGATGTCCTGCAATTAAATATAACATTAAGAGCCTCATGTTTGTATGCAACAGAATCAGTCTTTATTTTTTTAATATATATATTTTGCTTTACGAAATGCGAGAAAAAAGTGAAGCAAGGTGAAAATCGAATTTTGCGCTAGCGCTTATTGCACGTAGTTATCTTGGCTCGCATAAATACAAAAAAGCTTTAAAAGTTTGCTGTGTTTTTTGTGTCAAACTATGGTTCTCAGCATATTTTTACGAGTAAACATATGTATGGCATATGTTTGATAGGGTTCTCGGACTGAACGGACCTATTCTTGGAAGCTCCCCGAATTCCCGAAGCTAAGTTTTGTTCTTTTATGTCTTTGTTTGTCGCGTGATTATGTGCGTGGAACAGTGAATATACATACATAACGTTAGGGACTCTAAATTAGAGTAGCTTATTGTGTTTTTTGTTTTGTTTTTTGCGATATTACGTGACAGGGCTTTGTTTGAACATTTGGCAGGATATTTGGCCGCCCGTCAGTATACTTCGTCTCATCCTAGGATGGACTAAAGGTAAAAGCTGCGGGCCACCAGATCCAATCACAAGCCACTTAGAAATTACGTGGTATTTCGCTTCGATGCACGTGTCGTTGCCTGCGTCTAGGATCACCAATGGGTATGGCCGGACAGTGGTTCGAATTGAATAGCACTGAGTGACTCATCAATTTTACATCGCAAAGAAAGCGACGACATACAGACTCTTTGCAGTGTTGAAGCTATAGAAATGATGCAGCGCTTTTTTATTCGGACCACTATTCGTCCTCCCCTAATCGATGTTAAGCATGTCATAGTTTAGCGTGTAACGTGATTGGACCTGGTGGCCCGTGGCTTTGGCCTTTAGTTCATCGTAGGATGAGACGAAGTAGTTGCTTCGCTTCCTCGGGCGGTCTTGTATGCCCTATAAAGCGAGAGGGTGATAGGCAGGCCACTCGGGTGAGCATCGACCAACTTTGTTGCTGTTTTAAATAGCGTCAAGAATTTTGGTTAGTGGAGGCACCGGCGGCCGGGTCGGTCATTAGGGTCAGGCATTGTTTGGATTTTGGCGGCTTTGTTTTTGGAGACAGATGAGTCGCAGAGGACGGACGGGTAAGGGGGAAGCGGATTTGGTAGAGTGTGAAGAGTGTAAGCGGATACTTCTCAAACCGATGGCCACAAAGTCGCAGTCGTGATGCGAATGATTTACAAATTCTACCTGTAAAATATGTGATCAATATTATTGCCCCATGCCTAACGTTTATTTACAATTTTGCCCTGTCATCCAGTACATTCCCCCAAAAAATGCAAATTGCGAAAGTTTTAGCTTTGTTTAAAGGCGGAAACAAAATTGAATGAGGAAACTACCGACCTATATCCATTCTACCAGTGTTTTCAAAGGGGTTAGAACGATAATTCACTCTCGAATTGTAAATTCTGTGATAAACATTCGCTCATAACAGAATGCCAATTTGGCTTCCGGAAAAAACGATAAACAGAAACAGCGTTATTAGAAAAAAAAAAAGATACTCAAACACTTTGAGAAAAAAAATTAACGCTTGGAATATTTTTTAGACTTTAGTAAAGCTTTTGACTGTATTAACCACATGATTTTACTAGAAAAATTGTTTGTTTATGATATTCGTGATCTTCCACTTGCCTTAATCAAATGATTTCTACAATAACGTTCTCAGTTTGTTCTAATCAATGACCCACGCTCAACCCTTTTAAGCATTTCATCTGGAGTACCGCAAGGGAGTATCCTGAGACCACTTCTTTTTTTATTGCATATTAACGACATAGTGAACACTGACTCAGGATGTAAATACATATATAATCTATGCGGATGATAAAAGTATATTTTTTTCACAGATATGCGAAGCGGGTCTGAGGGATAAAGCTAATGTGTTTCTTTTAAAGTTGAACATTTGGGCAGAAGTAAACTGTTTGCATATTCATGTATCCAAAACAAAAGCCGTGATGTTCCGCCCACGAGGTCCGAGTAATGTACTTTACGATCCTCTTAATTTTGGTTCTTTAAATATTGAATTTGTAAGAATTAAGTGTTAAAACGCTTGGAATTGTTTTCTCGAAAACATGCTTTGGACTAATCACGTTAAATATTTCTGCGCTAAATTGGGAAAAATCGTGGGAATTATTACTAAACACAGACATATTCTTCCAACAAGTGTAAAGAGGGTTCTATATAATTTGTTATTTTATTCTCATCTGTGTTATTGCAATCTAGTCTGTGGAAATACATCTTTCTCCAATTTAAACACACTACATTTTTTACTGCAGAAAAAGGTGATTAGAATAATTGCAAATGTCCCCTACATACATCCAACACAGTCATTGTTTAAATCATACAAAATTCTTAATATACAACAGGTCCATAATTATCGATCAACCATCGCGTATACGTATGCGGCATTTGGGCGCTCAGTAGTTCTTAAACATTCTGATTTGAAAGAAAAATCTGACTTTTATTCATGTAGACATCAGCAGCCTTGGCAGATTCCGAAGTGTAGGACCAATTATGGTAAACAGAAAATAAGTTACACTTTGCCTGTTTCATTGAATAGCTATTTTGATAGAAATATTGATGTTGTACATCTGTCGAGAAGCATTATCCTTCAACTGTTCATTTAGCATTGTACGTTGTCTATTATATGTCATACTACTTTGTGAATAGATTTTCCTATGCTCTGTCGTAGCTGCAGAATGGGGGGACCGGAGTCTCCGGCCTCCCATTCACCACATGTATCTGTGGTGAAAAATGAATTCGTATCGTATCGTATCGTATCGTATCGTAACGAAGCGCCGACCCACGCAGGCGCCATGATAAAGTTCTATACATCAAGGGGCTTTGAAGCCGATTTTTCGCTGCTAATTAACAGATTGATCGGGCCCGAGTTAGAAATTAACGCTTACGCAGCTCTTCCATTCAATTCCCGCTTCGCATCAAGCCAACGTCTCGAATGTGTAAGTCTCGAATCATCAACGTAGGAGCATCTATAGCTTCTTCCTTCATCAGTAATCAGAAGGCCGCCATTAGCACGATGTATATGCCATTTTTCAGATGATGATTGTGATCAAATTGGCCAGACTGAATTTCGGACAGGGTCTATTGTGTTCCCCAAATGTATTGTGTTATATTTATTATTTCGCAATATTATGACAATTCTATCATTTCCCGTATTAGACCGATAACTTGATTAATTAACGGAATATATGGTTTTCGATTAATCGGTTCAAAGTTTGAATTGGTGCACAGCCCTTAATGTTAATATTTTCATCCCTTCGTATTTTGTTCTTTCGAGTGTTTGAGTCGTTTCGCTGATATGGTTTTTACATTCTTTGGTTTCTTTAATAGATTTTAATTAATCAGAAACGGTCGAGAAAGGCTGGGAATTGAGTTCTATATGGGAAAGAGCAAAACCGAGAATATTTTATAAGTAGCGATTACCTCATCAGTTACATCTTTCTGAATTACAATAGTAACCGTTGAAAAAGTAGTTGCATACACAAGCAGTATATTGCACAAGTGACTGCAAAATAAAAGTAACATACGCATGCGCAAGCACACACGCACGGATGTACGCAGAATAAGAACAGGCACGTGCTAATGACGACCATGGCACCTATGTTCATGCACCAAACAATCGTGGCTAACGTCCGGGTTATTGGAACATGAAAAGTAAAAATACACATCCTCTGAAGCCATGATGCTTTGCACAAGATCGAGGTCTCATTGTTATATCGATACTCCTAAATACCTTTATAGATAAAAAAAAAGGTTGAAGATTAAGAGATATAAGAAACTGCGTCGTACGTCAGAACCAATTTTCTCGACGCATGGACACGTGGAACGATTCTCAGACCCCTAAGCGCCTTATTATAGCCAACGCAAAAAAAAAAAAGAAAAAAGGCAAGCTGTTTTAAATCTTATATTGGGCCCATCCTCTCTGCAGTTTTTATTTTATGGGTGTATAAATGACGTATCTACAAAGAAAATTACCGGGGTGCGAAAAACACGACTGCATAAAACCATTTTTTGTTAAAATTTATTTTAGAAATTTGTATCGCGCGCAGTTATGTCTTTGGACCTCAACATTTTTGTGCAACACCCGCAAAATCTATCGGTGCACAAAATTTTTCTTTTGGGTGAGTTAATCTTGAACCCGTTGGCATGTGCTCACGCACACACGTACGCACGCATCCGAAAATGCGGAGAGGGCAAAGAAAGACGCAAGCCCCGCGAATGGGGTCGAAAATCTTGACGTTCCCACGCGCATTACAATCTCGGCAGCATTTATTCCGAGCCGTCAGAGCCAGTCAGCGGCTGAGGCTAAAACCCTAATCTCCAAAGCCTTGAGCGGTTTCCTCCAGACAAAGCCTATCAAGAGCGATCGACCTTTTATTACCTTCGCAATAAAATTTTTGCAAGCGTTTTTTTTTATTTCTTTTAAATTGAAGCGTTGAGTCAGGTTTTTTGCTGACGTAAATTGGAACAGCTGTATGTTTAAATTTCTCAATCTTTCTTTAGTGATGATCGCACCCACTGGTCATAATTGTTTTACCACTATTTCGAGGCCAACGCGCTGTTTGCTCACAAGCTCGCGTTTGCCCGCACCAGGTGGGCGTTGCGCGTGCTCAATCGCTTCCAGACCGATTTTGGCGACCGGTCGCCGAGTCGCCCGGCCGCTGAACCAATCAGCGGCGCTATGGGAAGTGACGTTTGGTGCGCCTCGCGTTTGTTCACATTTGGCACGCCGAAACTTCCGTGGGAGAAGCCACCAACATGTCCGTCCAACGCCTCGGTTCGCGGTAGCGGCCATGGATACAGAGCCATGGAGGTCTCTGTGGCGGCTCTGCAGTGGTCAGCGCTATTAAAGAATACCCATTTCTTTATGAAAGCAGCAGCCCGATCTGAACCAGCGCCCGAGAAAGAACTCGGCCTGGCAGCAAGTTCGTGCCATTTTTGGCGTGACAGGTACGTACCGCGACGCGGTAGCTCGAGCGAGTGCACGTCGATGTAGCGAATGCGCTTCATTGTACCGTTCCGATCAGGACCCAGGCCAACTTAACGGGTCTTTTTTTCATATGGCAACGACGACGCATGTGTGGCTGTGAGACAAACGAAAACGGGAAAGCAGCGAAACGCGAACCCGAGGGGCAGGGAGGGCGGAATCGACGGCTGCTCCCGAGAGCTTTCGAGAAGCGACTCGCTGTGACTCGCCGATCGCCCGCAGTGTTACGTCGGCGGTCGCACTTGTCGCATGTCGCATGTCGCTAGTGACTGTCGCTAGTCACAAGTGTGAACGCGCCTTTATTTATGCGATATTTTCATTGTGATTTATGCAATTATTCGTAATACTTAGAACGCGACCATTCCGTGACTCTTCCGTGAGTGCACGAATGTCGGCAGATGTCGGAAGAGCATATCCAGATCGATTCTCAGTATTCCTACATCCTATTGTTGTTAAGGTTACGCACGTGGACGGAGGCGTCACTGACGTTCGATAGTTTTTTTTTTTTTTGGTCTACGTTTTTCGGGCAATTATTTGGGTAATCTGATTACTTATGAAGGTAATAAAATTACTTTGCAGTGTACTTGTTTTCAAGAAAAAAAAAGGAAGGAAAAGGAAAAAACAGGCAAATCATACAGGGGAAAAAAAAGGGGGGGGGGTAGTGTCGTAAGGGTTATGGAGAAGTATTTCTTGCTGGAAGGCAAAACTGTTTCTGCAAAAGAAAAAAAAAGGAACTAGTGCATAACAGCAACATGTCTCCAGGAGAGAAAAGACAAAACAAAAAACATACGAAGATGAAAAACAGAAAAAGAGCATACGAAAAAAGCTATAAAAGAAAAAGGTTAGAGGAAATATAGCAAACATGACTTTGCATGAGCTTGCGCTCTTGCTGCGATTTCTTAGAAATGTCTTATTTTGAACCAAAGCCGCTCATACCAGGATATCAGGGTGTCTTAGACTCTTTCACAAGTTTCATCTATTTTAATGCGTCTGCATTACAACGTTCGTTTTTACGAAAACCCGCCGGTGTCAGTCCGTGCGTCAGTGCCATGCATGACGCCACGAGGAGGAGAGTGGGGTGGTGAGGAGGTATAAGAAACTGGGTTGCTTGTATGTTTAGAAAGCCTTAATGCTAGTACGCCTCAACGGGTGACTTGTCTCTTAGCTGTAGATGAGAAATTTAGCCAGTGCACTACAACCGCTAACCTGGGGTCTTCAACGTGCACCACGCAGTAGTAATTATACGAACGCGTGCTGGTACAATCCACGCTAAAAAAAAGTTTTTGAAACGTTTTTTGACGCTTCAAGACCTTTTTCAGCTCGTAAAGAACGGTTTCGCCTCAAGCACTATCGCCCCCTGGTGCACTAGAACGGCAACTGGGCGATAAAGAGCTATTTCGTATAAAAAAAAGTAGCTTAAAAGAAGCCCTTATAGGTTTCTCACGAAGAACCCTTTTAGGGGTGCTTAGAATAACTTTTTTTAGGGCACAAAATATGGACAACCCGAAAAACCTAGGGGTTCTTTGGCTTGACCATATCACCTTCATCGCCCAGTGTCCGTTCTAGTGCGCCAGGGGGCGATAGTGCTTGAGGCGAAACTGTTCTAGCTGAAAAAGGTCTTGGGGTGTGAAAAAACGTTTCGAGAATGGATTGTTTTTTTAGAGTGTAGATAGAAACGGGCAGGGAGTGGGGATCGAAGCCAGGAAAATTGGCGACTCCCTCGCCCGGGGGAGGAGGTGGAGGGTGCTGTTTTTAGTTTTTTTGCCCGATCGCCCAAAGGTCTGCCTGGCGATCATTTTCGAAACCTGGTGACAGTCAGAGAAACGCATTGGCTTCAAAAAGGAAATAAGGTTTTTTGTTATTGTTTTTAGGCTAGGTGGCGCAAGCTACTGCCTGTTACAAAGGGTACAGGCGTTATCATTCATCCAATCATCCAGGAGGTTCTGCTGCGTAAGCTACCACTCCACGATTCGAGCTGAGACGCATTAACCCACTCGGCCACCGATCTTCTTTTTTTTTTCCTTATTGCCTGTTTAGACATTGGTCACAAAACGCAAGCGCACACATACTTGCAAAATGTTAAAACAGGTTGGTCACTTTGTGGCTAACACAATTGTATTAAAATCTCTTCAAACATACTAATTCATTTAGAATTGGCAACCGATCAGGGGTTTTAGACTGTACATGATAAACGTTCCGTATATATCTGCCACCCTTTCAATAAAAGTTTCTCTTACGGGGCGCACATTAACATCCGCATGGCGTACACTTATTTTTGTCTTCCATAGACTGTGGAGGCCGAGAAGCATAAACATGTAATAAGGGACACCTCCCTCGTTCTCCACAGGTATGAAACCGATGGCTTGTGCCGTTAGAGGAAGACCTTCAGCGTACGTTGAAGAATGTTCCAGTGAAACACGGCGTCCCAACATGCTATGCAGACGTGTTCAATCGACTCAGGTTTCTTACATAGGCCGAAATTTATGGACCATGGTACAAAAATGCCTTTGTCATTCAGCCAAGGTATGACTGGCATACGCGGCAATGCAATTCAAAGAGAAAAGATTTTACCGATGGCTTGACCGGCATTTTCTTAATTCTTTTAGCACATCCTGCCCCTCCCACTCGCAGTACAATGATCTGTAGAGGGGCACTGGTAACAGAACATCAACTAAATCTTTATGCAGTCGTTTCCGAGTGACTGAACTGAGGTACTCTAAAGGAAAAAATGTACCATGAGTTTAGGAAATGAAAGCACAACTTCACGCATAAAGCCTTGGACACTGGAGCACATAAGTTACTGGACGAAACAAAAAATTCCGGCAACGTATTTCGCAATTGCACCTGCAGCACAGTACGCAAAAATACATCATTCTGATAGCGTAAAAACAAACCTAGACACAATCTGCCGAATAAACAGGTTGGATAATCCCAGGCCACCGCTTCGAACAGCGCGAAACATATTTGTACGAGTAGGACGCTCCCAGACAGAACTCCAGATGTAGGCTGCAAAAACTCTGTGAAACTTATGTACGCTAAGACGGGACATTGCAATAACTTGCGATGTGTACCGCGCTTTTTCTATTAAAAATAAATTACATATAGTAGCAAGCGCAAACATTGACCAAATCTCGACCCTTCCATGCTCTCCGCTTGTTCTCGCACTTTTTCCGCCGCTTTGTTCCACATTTGGGTGCTATCTCTGTAGTGCTCGAGCGGCACACCAAGACACCTGACGGGCAAGGACGTCCACTGAACAATGCTAAAGACATCAGGCGCGGGTAGCCCAGTTACCGTGCCAAAAACCTGCACATTTACCCCAGTTAATTACACTGCCCGTATTTTTGCAAGAGGAAGAGGCAACACTGACGACTTCACGCACGCTTTCTCCGTCAATACAAAACACAGCCATACCTTCTGCGCACGAAAGAGCTTTCACTTCGCACGACTGTAACCTAAACCCACGCATGTTTCACTGTGAACTATTCTTAAACAAAATGGCTCCAAATAAATCGCAAAGAGCAAGAGAGACGGTGGACAACCTTGTCTTACGGAAGAATGGACTTCGACATTGTCAGTTAGATTTTTGTTGTCTATTAGTGATGTCGTACAACCGGCACATGCCATTTTTAAACCATCTAGAATCACACAACCTACGTTCGCATGCTCTGAAATTTGAAAAAGAACCCCGTGTGACAGAAGATCAAATGCCTTCTCTAGGTCTAGCTGTAACATCGCCACTCGACGTTCAAAGATGTCACAGCATTCGAGAATACTCATGGCAACATGGATATTCGTAAAAATTGTGCGGAATCTAATACCGCATGTCTGACGCGGCCCGAGAAGACTTTTTTTTAAACATTTTGCAATCGTCTGGCAAGGACTTTTATAAAAACAATAGCACTACTGTTTTTTAATAGCATCGTTAAGGATATTGCTTCTGGGAGAACAACCGGCTCAAGAAATTAGAACTCACATTGCTTTCATCAATGCATCTGCACGGATTGAGGCCAACTGCATTATAACCTTGATTATCAAAAAAAAAAAAAAAAAAACATGAAACGCGTTTGCTAGAGAACTGCCCGTCAACTTTACGCCATCTATGTTCAGCTCTTCAACGGTGTTCAGCGGACCGTTTCGGTGTAGCACCAAGTTTAGGTCTCTCCACGTCACATCTGACCGTCGGCCGCGCAGCTGGAGAGAAAAGAGAGGGAGCCCCGGCATACCGCCAACATAACGCGAAGAATCGGAGAATCTTCCAGTCGTCCGCTTCAAACAAACTGTTGTTTCCAAACATTCCTCGCGTTATGCGAAATCCCACTTTGGCAGTATCCAGTTGCTACGCGTAATGTTGGACGGTTTTAGAAACTTCCACCGCCCGCTTACCCACGTACTTCACAAATCACTGGTGGCAATCGTCAGTGGCATACACGACGCCAACCACGACGGCTAGGAGAACTAACCACGTCGAACCTCCGTCCTCAGGTATACGTGATGGCACCATTCCGCCCGCGTTGCGCGACCGTGCTACATCTATCGCTTTCATTTCTTCGCACATTGTTGGTGAACTTTGTTTTCCTCTTTAGGATCAATGGGCTGCCATAAAAACTACAAGTTTGGTGGAACGTACTCACCTAAGCAGTAAAGTTTGATGCTCGCTAATACAATTTCAAAGTAAAATGAAAAAAAAAAGTCGATGTCGTGTGTGTGCGAACAGTGTCGCGAAGTGTACGTAGCGGCTTTGTTGTGTGTTCGTTGTGTTGTCTTTGTATGCTGAACTCACAACGGTAAGAGAGAAGAGATCGCGCTCTTCCAGGATGTACGGAGCACACGAGTCGGCCACAGCGTACATCGGCACTGTCCCACAATTCCCGTGCGCCACGCGAGGTAATGTCGCGAGAGGGCGTGTGGGAGATTCCGGAAAGGCATGTTGGTGTGCCCATTTACCTTTACTTATTTCAGTTTCACCTCGACGTCAATGTAAATAGCCCCCCCCCCCAAAAAAAAAAAAAAAAAAAATCGCTGGCAGCAATCTATTGACAACAGCCTTGTTCTTTAAAATAAGCATTTACATCCGTTACATCTCTAGAAAAAAAAAAAAAACTCTTCCTGAAACATAACCTAATCTTTTTTTGACCGGTTGCTAGTTTTTGCGGAAGCCATTCCGTCATTTAAATATTCGAAGGAAACAATGTTTCTTTAGAAACTGATATAGACATCAATGATATATTTCCCAAATTTCCGCGAACAGCGCCAAATTGCAAAGAAACGCAGCGCGACGTTCGTGCCAAATGACGAGCAACCAATATAATTGCCTGAGGCTATAGATCTTGCCTTCAAACAGTTTCCAATTACAGTCACCTCAGTAAGCAATCCTGCAATATTTCATTCGCATACGCAGTACAAACAGACGAGCCCATACGCACGAAGGGACCCGTATTGGCTCACACGTTTCACTAGATTTCTGGGATTGAGGTGGAAGGGGGGGGGGGAGAGTTTCGACGCTAGAAAGATTTGATATTCGCAGCGAAATTGCCTCATGCACATTACACGAGCACCCTCTAGCGCTGTAAACTAAACGGGGGGATTAATGCCCTTATGTGCACCGGGTGATTTCCAGACAAATCGTAACGGCAGACGTTCTCGAACACTTTCGATCGTTGTGTAGACTGCGGTACGCGTCATCAACTTTTCGAAATTCGAGCAACGTTCTTATCACGAGCGAATTGCCCAACTTTACAAGCGGTATACACAGGACGGATTGTCGTCCTACATTTAGATGGATCGATAAACTGACAACTCTAAACAGGTGAACCATTCTTTTTTTTTTTACTTCTGTCTGTTCCCATTTGCCGCCAGAAACTTCTCCGCGATGGGTCCTTTGACCCTGGGGTCTTTTAGTACCATGCGTTATCGGGGTCACAATACCCATTAACTTGTGCTTATACTGCTGTAACTAGACTTATGTTGGTATATAATTTATAAAGGAATATTTATGCTTCAATGTTTGATGCCCCGAACGCAGTGCAGCCCAACATTCGCAAGTCTCTTTGACGGAGCAGCTCAAGTTCGAGCACTTTTGCCCGCGAAAGCTGACCTGTCATGTAAAGAAATACATAAAGTAAAGAATGTTTCTTTTTGAGTTGATGCAAATTAAGCATGGGGTGACCCTTACATGGCCGCAGTCTTCACTGCGAATTTATCGGTTATCAACGGTGTTCAGCGGACGGTTTCGGTGTAGCACCAACTTTAGGTTTCTCCACGTCACTTCTGACCGTCGGCCGCGCAACGCGGAGAGAAGAGCGGGGAGCCCCTGGCATCCCGCCAGTAACGACGCGACGAAGGGAGAACCTTCCTGTCGTCTCCTTCAGACAAGTTGTTTCCAAACATTCCTCGCATTATGAGAAATCCCCCTTTGGCAGTACCCAGTTGCTACGCGTGATGTTGGATGGTTTTAGAAACTTTCACCACGCTCACCCACTTCACGGATCATTGAGCACTCGTGGCGGTCGTCAGTGGCATCCACGACGCAAAACACTGCGGCTATGAGAATTACTCACGTCGCACCTCCATCTTTAGGTACGTGACGGTACTTTTCCACCCGCATTTCTCGACCCTGCTACACTATCGCTTTCGTTTCTTCGCACATTGTTGTTTGAGCAGTGTTCACACTAATCGGCCTAAAACGCTTTTTCAGAAAACGGCGTGTAGCAGACTTTGGTGAAGCGACCTGAGGGCGATGTCCTGTAGGCAGTGCGTGAGGCATTGCACCATTCCTGCAAACTCCGAAAAGGCCGTGATATGATGAAGAAACAGCCTGGAGACGGTCGATGACTCGTCGATATTTACACTTCCGGGCTCTGTTTTTGCATTTCGAAATCAGTAGAGTAGTACATTTTCAATCGTAGAAAAAATGTATACCTTATGAATGTCATCACAATTGTTACAGACATACAATTTGCGAAACCTCTTCATTTCTGAAAAATGCCTTCGCCATCTTACATCATGGCGAAAACGAAGCGAGGGGAAGCCCGGCGGGGAAGGAAAACGAAAATGTTCGAGCGCTAAAAAATGTTTTTCGCGATGCATTATTTTAAAGGTTATATTACTCCATCGTGAATCATTTGAGACAAAAAAATATCGACGCTGGGGTTGTCAATGGCCCTTCAAAGGGACCATGACATGATTTTTCAACTTTTCCTAAATGATGGCCCCAATAAATCCTGAATGTTAATAAAGCCCAGGACAGTAATCTGCTTTCGTTTCAGTGCGCGAACTTTGACAGAAAGAAAGAAAGAAAAAAAAGAAAGAGGAAAGAAAGAAAGAAAAGAAAGCAAGAAGAAAACCAGAGTCAGGTTTCTTCCTCGTCAAATCTATCGAAACGAGTGGGCACACGTGTAGTGACAGCTTGTGTCCCAGAAACGCCTCGGCGCCTGCTCTTCCTCTTCTGGCTCTTGACACGGCCGGGCTAAAGACATTGGCATTCCACGCGGCCTTTGCTTTCGATTTAGAAGCAATGGAAGTTTTTCTACCGCGTGAGGTGCGCGACAACGGCACCTCTCCAAGTACTGCCGGAACCACCCTGGGCGACTGTTCCGACCACCGTGATTGAAACTTTGTGCCAATGTGCTCATATGATACACCTGCAGTGCGTTGCTTGAACTACTTTTGGCTTACGATTAGTAGACGCTTCTTTATGAAAATTTGTTTTTGAGAAGGCGAAGAAGTGTTTTGCGTAAATCCCTGCAGGCAGGCGGCCTCCAGGCCTGTAGCTCTATCTATAGTCTGGAAATTCCTTTAATTCAACCCCGGAGTCAAGAGACCAACACGGTGACAGGGGCTGGGAAGGGTGAGATCGCAGCGACCCCACCGAGCAGCGGTGGGAGAGAAACTAAGTACCCCCACTGTGAAGGTCGTAAGAAAGCGCGCCTTTTCATTCTAGCCCGTCCGTGCTCTTGGCTAGAATTTGCTTTCGTTCCTTTGCCGGCTCGTGCTGTCATTGTTCATCAGTCACGCTTCTGGGCTGGCAATCTTTAGGCCTGGTTCACACTACAGCTAATCCGCTGCCGCCGAAGCGGAATCGGCCGCGGCAATGCACAGTGGACGCTACGCCCGGCGGCCGAATTCTTGCAGATTCGCCCGCCGATTCGCAAGTGTGAACCAGGCCTTAGAGAACGCACATGGTGTGCTGCGGGCATTGTTAAATAGTATAGCTTCGTTCGATTTACCTGCGCCTCCTGCACCGGTGCAGAAAAGTGTGGGGAGCACTTGCAGTCGTATCTCGATTCCCATACCGGAAGTACACTTCCCTACACTTTTTGCACAGGTGCAGGAGGTGCAGGTTAGAGCCACTCTAGTGCAGGTAAATCGAACGAAGCTCATATACAACGATGTTAAAGCTGTTGCCGCGAGCGCGTGGTTTTGTCTGGTATTAGCACGAGACCGCGCGCAAATTAGACGCAATGATAAAGTCACGCGCGCGTGCCAGTATAGCTTTGAGATTCTTGTTCACTGAGTACGGAAATAAGTATTAGATTTCGGCGATTTCCGTCACTGCACTAATTGAGCACAAACGCGAACCATAATATTCGCTTAGTAGGGTACGTTGTTGGGCTATATAGTTGATTGATCTTAGTAAAACATTAAAAATATCGCAAAAAAGTCCTGTATACTTCTTGTCCTTGTCTTTTTTGCGCTATTTTTAATGTTTTTACCATAATATTCGCCGACGGATTGATCGTCACCGGGAGTGACGCAGTGCTCGTATCCAATTAGTGAGCTGGATTCGGCTAATTGGGCTGAGCACTGTAAACTACAGTGCTCAACCACCCTGTAGTGATTAATATACAGAGCTATGTTTCTGTGGTTCACAGAGCACTGTAGATCACACACAATAAAGCAGAAGGCTTCGGGAAAAGAGAAAGAAAAAAGCAACAGTGCCGACTTTTTTTCAGTTTCCTATATGTTTCTTTTTTCAACTAAGCAATATGTAGTTAGTAAAACTGCAACATAATATTGTTTTCAAATAGAAAGTTTTACGGGCGACACATTGCAGAGATTTCAACCTCGTCTCCTGAAGTCGCCGCTACGGAGAAACCCTTCTATCCGCTCTTGGCGCGAGGCTAGGAAAATCAGGTTTTCCCGTCGGCCGCCCGGCATCCCGCCAGTAACGACGCGACGAAACGAGGGTCTTCCGTGTCGTCTGCTTGAAAGACTTGTTTTCAAAACATTACTCGCGTTATGCGAAATCCCCCTTTGACAGTATCCAGTTGCTAGGCGTAATGTTGAATGGTTTAAGAAGCTTCCACCACGCTTACCCACTTACTTCACGAATCACTGGTGGCAGTCGTCAGTGGCACCCACGACACCAACCACGACGGCTATGAGAATTAACCACGTCGCACCTCCGTCCTCGGGTACGTGACGGCACCATTCCACCCGCATTGCGCGACCGTGCTACATCTATCACTTTCATTTCTTCGCACACTGTGGGCGAAAAATACGACGTTTTCGGCCCCTTTAAATGGGAGTTCCGGCAAAATATTGATGGTCATCGATTTTTTTTTGATTTCACCATGCACTAGATATCTACCCCTGAGTATGTGCACAAAATATATCATCAGAATAATCTGCTTTTTTTTTTCGTGAAAACAAATTTTAAAATTTATGCACGTCCAAATTGCTGGCTGCCGCTCTACTGGCAGCTCGTGACGTTAAATGTTGTATCCGAGAGCAGACGACGCTTCCTCCTCCACGGCGTTGTGCGTTGTATTGATAGTGAACGTCTGTGGCTTGGGGGGGGGGGGGTGCGGATTATGTCTGGCTTAGGCTACTTGCGGCATGCAATAGAGGGTCATGATGATTATTAAGAGTGTAATGGTGGGAAGAATTGGCGATGTGGCTGTGGGGTGCAATAACACCACGAAGAAATGTAGCAGAGTGACATCTCATCGGTTTCCGACCGAGAAGTCTCTGCGACGGAAGTGGGTGCGAGCAGTCCGACCCAAACGCTAGCTCCTAGCATTCGCGTCGTGCTAGAAAACAGTTCGCACCGTGCAAGCAAACGAACACTTCCATACCACTCTGCTTCTGAAGCGGCATCTGGGTCCATATGTCGGCGGATCGCGAATGCAGTCACCACGGGTGGTCCCCTTGGAGGCGATGCCGGCGGATCAAACGCGGACGGCAATCGTCTGCAATCTCGTGCTGAAAATCTTATAACATTAGATGGTTATTGCTTGACTCAGACAAGCTTGATGAGTTGTAGGCCATTATTTTCCAGGGTCAATGGCGACGGCCTTTTGACTGCATCTGACGCCGGGCGAAACGGGCTCAAGCTGCCCATGCGCTGTTGTTTATACAGCATCTGACATCGCAGAAAGACGACAAACCAGTAAAGTTGCAGGTTCGTTTCGGTTTTGGTTTTATCGCATTTCTACGATTGAAAATTATCTAAAAAGATTTGTGATAATTTACTAGCGGCTCAATTTCTTGCGCGCTTTAAAAAAATATGGTTAGTTGAAAATGTTCAAGTTGACGACGGAGCTCCCCTTCAATGCAGGCCGCTTCGGAGGTCCGATGTGAAGTACCTGCCCAGGGATCCCCTGGTGCCTGGGTACAAATCCCGCGAAGTGCCCGCAATCTGACGGAGGCTTATTGCGGAGAAGGCGACATGTAACTGAGATGTCAGTCTCACGTGAAAAGAACCCCAGCTGGTGGAAATTAATCCCCAGTTTTCCACTCAGGTGTGCCACGTTCCCTTCGTTGGTTTAGGGGATTAGGGATGCGCTGTTAAGATAAAACGGGTAAAGCTGCATTGTCATTTTTCAAAACGGAGCAGGCTTCATTTACAGGAATACGGGCGTGGTGGCTCACTGTTCTACTGTCGTCGTAATTGCGGCCCACCAACTTTAAGAAGCTTCCTCACAGCACACAACTCCCTCCGCTTTTTGAGGTACCACTGCATTACCAACGCGTGCCGGCCAGACAAAACAAAACGATAGCTATACTGTCACAAAAAATTTAGCACTGAAAAAAAAAATTTCGACGCTGAAAAATTAGAGCAAGCGTCCACGCACAAACACTAGGCAATATTCCAAGCCGCCATTAAAATGGCCGAGGCAGCGGAAGTTGAAATTCAGATGCCGCGAGTAACAAGTTGGCAATGTCACCGCTCTAACATTGCCGCTGGAAGCACGGAAGAGCATTTTAAGTGCTCCGTGTTCCTTCCTTTCATGGATTACCTGATCACGCAGTTAGATGGGAGATTTAAAAAGCACCGGCGTACGTTGCAATTACTTTCGTCGCTTCTGCCTGCAAAGATCTCGGAAAGCGGGGCTGCTCCCGGCGCTGAAGAGTTTTCGGAGCTCTATTCAGGCCTGGTTTCAGTTCCTGAACTCCAATGCGAGCTGCTCATATGGGCTGCCAAATGCAAGAGGGAGAAACGTGAAACGCCCGTCACGTCTGCGCTACAGGCGGTCGCCCTCTGTCCGGAGGCCCTATTCCCAAACGTCCATCGTCTCCTCAAGAACCTAGCCGACTCTGCCCGTAACAACGGCGGAAGCTGAGCGCTCGTTCTCTTCACTACGACGGTTGAAAACATACCTGAGAGCGTCCACTTCGAATGAGCGACTGCTCGGTCTAGCGCTTTTGAATGTTCACCGCGACATTGAAGTTCAAGCGGAGGACGTCCTGGATATTCTTTGCCGTGAACGCAGGCGGCTGCATCTTAATGTGTAGGCGCTTGGCATAAATGAGATGATCAAGAGAGCCTGTAAATTGCTTTCTGAAATAACTAGTCACAGTTACTTTTTTATTCGTGGTAATTTCTAGTCGAAAGCACGTAATTCTGATCAGTACTCAAGGTGTGCGTGAGCGCAGCGCCACCCGTTGCTTACAGTGCAATTGTTTTTACAAATAATTTAATATTCCTTACATCACTGACATTGTTTTATATTATCACCATGTGTTCGTTTTATTATGTTCGCTTTGGTTTGATTGAACTGTGTATTTTAGTGAGGATAGTTTGTTATACTTGGCCTTGAAATTGCCATCCTTCACCCCACAAATGTTTCGAAATATCCGTTCTCTATATATCTGAGATCAAGTTCCGCATCCCATCAAATAAACATGAATGAAGAAATATTGCCTATTTTATTTATTTGAGCATTTTCTACCCCACAAACACTTTTCCCGAAAGCATATAAGTTGGAGATAGTCCGCGCTCCCCTTTGCTCCATGCCCCGTGCAAAACCGACTGCGTGAGCAGGGGGGGGGCGCCGCTCCGCCCCCCCTTAAACTTACTGACCCCCCCCCCTGCTGCTACGCCACTGCGCTACGATTACCTTAATCAGATAAACTAACACGGACTTAGGTAATGCTATTTTAAATATCCTGGCTGCTACGGAATGCTTAGCCCTGAGAGCCTATTCACCGTTCCAACGTTTATCGCTCAGAAAGAAAAAGAAGAAGAGAAAAGAGCCGAGTCCCTGGGTTTTGGGCACAGGCGCAGCTCGCGGTATTTTGTGGCAGAAAGCTATAGGTCATAATCAGTACACTGTGCTACAGGTGGCCTTCCCACTTTCAATATCTTTATTGTTGGTGTTTACCGTTTAATGTTTTTTACGGCACTTAGAAAGGAGCAACAGAGCTTGCTCTCGTGCTTCACGCATTTTATAAATAAATACAACCAAATGTAATTGACATAACTAATTTACATGATCCGAAAATGAGCTATTTAGAAATCAAGTACCGGATCGGAAATTTCTCCTTTATTCATAAAGTTAGGATTACCATATTTTCCATTCCTACTCTCACGGCTGTGGAGGCTTGTTTTGTATAGAGCTTTTTTCTTTGCTTGCATTTTTAATTTTAAAACAAGATTAAAAAATTAAAACGTGTCTTTTAACAAGGCAGTTTAATTTTCTAAGCCTATTTTAAAATTGAAATCGCAAAATGGGCTTTGCTACAGAACAAACCCACAGTCGTGACAATATGAATGAAAAAAAAGTGGTAATCCTAACTTTATTAGTAAACGAGAAACCTGCGATCCGGTATGCTTTTTAAATTTCTAATTTTCTGATCACGTAAATTAATTATGTCACTAAAACTGGTTGTAATTTTGGTTGTAATTTACGCACAAATATTAGAAAAATGCGTGCAAAACAGACAGCTCTGTAGCTGCCTTCTAAGTGACGTAAGAAACTAAAACGCACCAAGGACAAAGAGTGGCAACCGTGGGACCGCCGCCTTAACAAGGCCTGGTTCCGAATCCGCTGCCACCAAAGCGGAATCGGCCGCGGCGATGTACACATGGCAGCGGCCGTGTGTACATCGCCATGGCAGCTGCCTGATTACCGCAGTAGACATATAGATGAAGTGGACTAAGCGTCGTTGTAAGTAAAATTTCTCCTCTTCTCTCGCTGAAGGCGGTTGTTCAAAAGATCTATACTCTGCGTTACTCTGCCAAGGTGTAGGTTCCTCAACTCTGCAGCCTCGCGCTGCTGATGGAATCGCTGACATGCTTAGCGATGGTTGCCATGCTGGCATCTCGCAATGCATGATTCTACAAGCCCTTGCGTTTTGGCTTGTTAGCGTTCTGAAAGCTACCTTAGCCTTGTCACTGTAACACAGAAAAGCTTCGGTCCTCTCGCTGAGTGCATCTATATTTATAAAGCCCTTGCAAAACGCATCGGGCATCAGACTACCGCATCGGCTATCGTGCACGCAAAACCAACTTTTGTGAATGCAAGTTTAATTAGTGATATGACGTAACAAAGCGGGATGTTATTCCCATCAGGATTATGTACTGAGTCACTCATAGAACGCCGGCTAACGACGCGGTATCCCTCGCTGCGTACTTTAGCACCTCATAACGATACTGAGCTTCGGTACTCTAGTCTGGGTGTAATCGAAAGATATATGAAAGGTGCCACTAAATCCGATGTCAATTCCTATGCTTGTGACTCCTACACTCTCAAGCTTGCAAATAGCGCCTAGGTCGGGATATGAGCGTTTAGTTCGAGCTCTCGTCCGTCAACAGAACGAGTCTAGAACTCGAAAGCGCGAGAAAAAAAGCGTGGAAGTCTGTTCCTCTACTGTTCATGAAGTATATGCTATATTGTGCAATGGGCACTGTTCGGGTTTTACAACATAAAGTTCACGCTTTTATTGCTATATATTCAGCTTAGTACCAAATGAGAAACGAGGTTCACGCATTTTTGTTGTGCATAATCGGAAAACTCTAAACTGGTCGCGATAAGAATTTTTTTTTTAATGTTTGAATGCCGGTGACAGGTGATGCAGCATTCGATCTCAGAAAGCGATAACCAGACGCAAACGGTGAAAGGGTGGGACGCCGGAGAGATGCACAGGAGAGGAGGTTCAGATAGTAGTGGTCGTTTATCTTGCTCAAGGTTGATACGCCACGTGTCGTGAGAATCGGGAACTAAAACAGCGTGTCCGAGAAAGCTGGCCATAAACCACGTGTTGTGGTTGATTATTCCAGTCGCTAATCGATTTGGGAAAGAAAAAGGTTTTAGTTTTGTACCTATAACATATATATATTACGGATGATTATTTTTCGAAAAATGTAATCCGGAGTTTGTCGATAGTTATTCTTTGTAATACCTTTACTTTAAGAAAACAAAAGTATTTCAGATATTATTCGAAGGTATTTTCTCCATGATTCTAGTAATGATCACTCCAGCTGCTCCTTTTAGGGTCCGTGGTGCTAGATAGTGATTCGAAACTATCCGCAACAAAACAAGTTACTCTGTTTCAAACTAATTTTGCTAATAAGTTTTGAAAACGCGTGTACTATACCGGACACGCGTACTCACAAAAGAGTGCAATGAAGGCTACAAGCGCAATGATTTGCTCGGTTTGCGCCTCGGCTCCAGAAACTCTGGTTCTACGGGAGTACCTACCGCCGTCCACGTTCTGTCCACGCAGAGGAAGGGTAAAGGGAGGGTAGTGAGTCCGCGGCGAATTTCATCAGCTGGAAAATCGGGCGGTGTAAAAGCGAAACAGTGATCGATAAACATCTATACACTCACTGTGTTTTTTTTGTTTTCGTTTTCTTTCGGAAAGCGTGAAAACTGGCCTAGCCTCTAGAACTCGCACATTGAAAAGTAAACAAATCACCAACGTAAATAGAGAAAAAAAACTATTAATAAAGAAAGTCCTGCATGTCGCGTCGAATACAATTGGTACGCGTATACGTATACCCCCGATTCTCGCATTGGGTTGAAGAAACGCTTCCGCAAAAACGCGTATACAGCTCACATGGCGTTCGCGATTCCCGGAAGAAATTTACAGAATATTCGCGCCAAAGCCGACATCGATATGCAACCATTTCGATGGTGCGACGAAAGGGACTATTGCACGCGAAGCTTCCGTTTCAATCTTTTTTACAAACGTTGATAAAAAAAAAAAAAAGAAAGAAAAGATTGTTACGCATTTTGTGCAAAAAATGCCGTCGCTTCTTGAACCTTTGTGGAAAGAAACTTTATAAAAAAATAAGAGACGTTTACAACACCCTGTAACGCCGAGTTGGAGCGCAGCTCTTGAGGAGGAGCAGGGAAGGGTACTGAGGGGAGGGTATACCCCCTCTTCCCTCCTCTTCCTCCTCCATCCTCTTCCTCCTCCATCCTCTTCCTCCCTCCTATCCTCCTCCTCCACCCCCTCGTCCTCCTCTTCCTGTCCTCCCCTCCTCCTCCCCTCCCCTCGTCCTCCTCTCCCTCCTCCCCGCGCGGTGCATTATGGGACATTTCCCATAATGCACCCCGCGGTTACGCCGACGCCGACGGCGACGCTCAAGCCGGAAACGGGCGCCTAAGAGCTGCGCTCTAAAAAAAAGAGCCGCCCGGCAAAAACAATAACAACTACAACCAAATCTTTAGCGAAATAAAGCTTAATAAGCAGTGGCCATTTCTGGGCCAACAACCTTGGAGTCCCGAGTATCCTAGAACGTGCCGCGTGTTCGCCGTCCGTCCCTGGGTTTTACATTCCGCTAACGAGATGTGCCATTTTTCTTGGGCTCATTACGGTAGCCGGCACACTTGAACCCAAGTGATGGTCACAGTTCTTTTGTGCGCTGAACAGCAGCTAATTACGCAAAAAAGAAGACAGGAGCGAAAGTTTATCGAATGAGCCAAGAGAAGTACAAAAATGTAGGCAAGGTTCAACACTTCGGCCAGCACTTTGAAGGCGCGAGCCCACTAATAAGGCATCCCGTTTGGTTCGCTTCATCGATCCCGACGCCGCCGCCGGAATATAAACATTGTGCGGCGGGCTTTCCGGCCAAAGGGGCAGCCGCGTGCGCTTGTCCGCGTGCACTGAAAGTATGGGGGCATGAACTCGACTGCCTTATTTCATTTGAAAAATACTCTGACGTGAGCGTCAGTTCAAATTGCACGGTCGAAATATAGGGTGTGTCCGCGAAAGCTTTTAAAAATTCCTAAAAATATGGTGTTCGAGATAAAAAGAAACTCTTTGCGAGAACAAACTTATCAGGCTCGGCGAACGTCAAGGATTGAAAAATCATACCAATTAGAAAGATAATTAACTAAAATTACGAATTAACTTTTAATTAATGAGAATAAACGTATGATTCAACTGAGAAACTCGCTAAGCATCATCGGAAACCACTAAATCAACTCTTCTTAGAAAGATATAAGGCAGGGGCAGCATTTTACGGCGTTCCATAAAAACGCTCCATTTCAATGCGTTTCTACGTTTCTGTTTCTTATCGGAGCGCATCTCTGCGCCCGCGGTCCTGCTCCTCAGTGGCCGAGATGCGAGAAATGAGTCGAGCGCTGGGCAATTGATCGATTAACCAACCCATTAATTGATTAATGCTTTAATCGCGATTAATTCTTTTAACCGGGAAATCGGTAGAATTTCGACGAACAAAAAAAGTAAAATTCAATCGCTTTCGCCACTCAGACGTGGACGGGCATACCCGCATGAAGGGCAAACTTTAGGCGAATTTTTATCCTAAAGTAAACGGGTGTAGGAAAAAATGGCCCCATACAAAATAGTCCCGGCAAAGTGGCCCCGGGCAAAGTGGTCCCGGGCAAAGTTTCTCCGGAAAAAGTGGCCCCGGACAAAGCGGCCCCGGACAAAATGGTCCCGAGTGCAATCGCAGGACAGAATGGTCCCAAGTGAAATTTTACACTCTTCAATGTTTTAACGAGGTGCTAGTCTGGAATTCGATTAAATGGACATTCAATGTCCTTATAATACAGCGATTCTAGAGGCCTACGGCGGAGGGGTTCATGAGATATCTGCTTGCGCATCTTCATGGTTCAAAGGCGTCCGATACGTATACCAAATCAGACAGCTTCTGCTCCTTCGTGAGGCGGTGGCGAACGTGGTCACTTAAGCATCCAGTTCAGATACGCGCGCATTTGATAGTGAACAAAACGAGTGCATCCGCTGGTAATGCTGCTCTCACACAGCCCGTGTGAATGCCCCATTACATCTGCAGCGATGCCAGTGAGCTCGAACGCTACTACCACAACGAAAGGAAAAGCGCGGAATAGACGGGGCAAAGTCGGAGAAACACACACACAGGACAGGCGCCTGTCACATGTGTGTTTCTTCGACTTTGTAGCGTTTATTTAGCGCTTTTTTTATTTGCGTCGGTCAACTAACTAGTTCGACAATCCACGATTTCACTGCTCAATACAACTCTGCTCGAGCTGCCGCTGTAAGCTTTGATTCGATGCGGTATAGTCACATTTTGTGAACTTAATGTTGTATATTAATAAAGTTCGGTGTTATAAACAAAAACAAAAACGATAAGACGTGCTGAGTGAAAGCCATGCATCACGCAGATTTACCACCAGTTTTTTTTATGTAGTTCAATAAAAGGAAAATATTACTCAATTCGGTTTTAATTACCAGCATGAACTGACAATTCAAACTAAAAACGAACAACCGTACTTCAAGTATTTATTTCATATAGTTTTGTATTCGTATATTGCGCATATTTATCTTTTTATATGTTGGGATTATACCAAGTAAAACTAATAAAAAAAACGAGGAGCCAGAACAAACCTCACAAAATGTAGTTGGGGCCATTTTGTCCGGGGTACTTTGTCCGGGACCATTTTGACCGGGGACATTCGGTTCGGGGCCATTTTGTCCGGTTTCCAAAGTAAACTGCAGGGGCGAAATTTGTAACTCCAGACAAGTGCAGAAGGTTACACGTGTCCCGGCCACTTCAACGCCGTGCGAGTGTTCGTTTAGTGCCACAGAAGCTATTGTGAACAATCAAAGAAGGTCAGTCTTGCTGGAGAATATCAACAAACCCCTTTGCCTCATGCAGTTAAAGTAAGAATCTGCGAGCATGAGTGTCCTTGAACTGACCTCAACTACACATCGAGGCTGATTCATACTCGAAATTCTATATTGCGCCGTTTCTCAAATATGCAGCCAAGACAAAGGCCAAAAAAAGAAAAGCAAAATTTGGCGTTTTATACACATTGCGCATGGAAATGAACGAGACCGATTAATCGATTAATTAGTCGATTAAAGGGTGGCGATTAATTGGGTTAAAATTTTTCATCGACGCCCAGCCTTCTTGGTATAGTGGTTTTAGATGTTGCTTAGCAAGTTTCTCATTGGAATGATGTGTTTATTTTCAGTAAATAAAAATCAATTAGTAAGTTTCGGGTAATTATTATTTTTTAATTAGTATGCTTTTTGCATTCCTTGACGTCCGCCGAGGCTGGTAGTTTGTTCCCACAAAGAGTTTCTTTGTATCACGAACAGCATATTGTTGGGACTTTTCAAATTTTTTGGCACGGAATTTCTTAGTTCGTCTGAATTTTCACGGGGTTTTGAGTCTCCATAAAAAATACCGACAAAAAGGTATAACAGGGTAAAAAAAAATCAGGACATAGAATTCTAGAACCGGTTACCTTGTTTTTTTGTTTTTTTTTTTCACCGTATATAAAACCATGTCGCGATCCTTCCCACCTGCTCCGATTTAAAAAAAAAGTTGTTTGGTCATTGTATTTGTACTATAGACGCAACCGTGATAATCACTAAAGGCCTTTGAAAAAATGCACATAAAGGGACTTTAAAGGAGCTGTGCAATGATTTTAACGTTGAAAGAGTTTGCATTTTGTACTTTTGACAGTCTTTATCTTGTCACAATGGAAAGAGAACACATCTCCTTCCTTCCAATTGTCGACATTCCGCCGCGTAATCGCGGGGCACAATTAGAATATATCCCGATCTGCAGCCGCGAGTGGCGGCTATGAGAACCGCGCGCCGTGACGTCAAAAAGGGACTTGTGGAACAATAGTAAGTTGTGCAACTATCTGGTCATTAAAAGTTTTTTTTTAATCTTGTCGTTCCAACAAAAATATAAATGCGTAAAAAACCTGGTATCATCGACAAACATTTTAATGCGAAAGCATTAACTGTCCCATGGCGCGGAGCCGGCGGCGTCTGTAACTGCGAAAAAACGGCACCTTAAAACCCGTAACCGCGAAAAACGGCATCTAAATTGGCCGCAGCGCGTCATATCAGATGCTTTGTCACGGAAGCCGGCGGGTGCGCTCAAGGTCAAAACGGACGCGCTTCAGAAATAGAAACGCAAAGCAAAGCACAGCAACGCAGATGCTTCTTCACGAAAGCCGTCGTGAAGCCGGCAAGGTTCGCCGCGCCTGCGCAGTGGGGGAGCGGGATGTCACCGCCTCAGCGATTGCAAGACGTGGCGCGCTGCTTGTAGGAAGGCGCTGCGTGTAGGCGAAATCCACCACCGTTGGCAAGTCTCATAGCATCTTCGATCAACTCGCATTGGAATCGCCCTGAAACCAGCACAGTGCACAGCGCTCCCCGGTCGTGCAGCGCGAAGCCGGTGCAACCACTATATTTCTCTATGGTGCAACATCGAGGACAAACTGCGCCGCGGCGGTGCACCGCGGCGAGCTCCACCTTGCGTCAGTTCGCGTTTTGTTCGTTTTTCTTGCGTAGGTCAGCGCACGGTGCCCGTCCGCTGTCAATTTCTCCCATTTTTATTCGCGGATTTGAGTCCCACACAAATAAACATCGTGGACGTGATTGTCGATGGGGTCACGAAGCGGGTGACAATTCCACATGTATATGTTGGCCATCATTGTTGGTTCAAGAAAGAGAAACATCAGATAATAGCCGTACCTCGCTGTCATCGAAACACCTCGCGACGCTTTCCACGAAGTTCGTACCTTTCAGGCGCTCCTTGCCACCGCAGCAATCGCCGGTAATCGCGGCGATGATAAGAAGCTCGTCGTCTCGCCGTCAGAAGAGCTGAGGAATTCATCTAGTGCAGCTGCGAGGCGTGTTCGATTTGTCAAGATCGCCGTCTCGATAGTCTGCGCGTCTGCTACTCCTGCCATCTTCTCGATTCCCGCTCCTGGCCGCAATGCCTGATGGGACTGCACCCCGGCGCACCGTCGATTTTCTTGGTGCGCGTTGGGGCAACGAAAAGCCGCACCGGGAGGGTGCGCTTCGTTGATCGAGGACGTCCGGTGCGCACCGGTGCACTTGATCGAAGATGGAGGGGCGCACCTCGGTGCCCGGGTGCGCACCGGTGCGGATGTTCGAGGATGCTATCAGAATGCACGGCGGGGCGGTTCTGCGCGGCGCACCGCCGCACTCCCTGCCGTCGCTGCGGCCGCTTATGCTCCTCCTCGGCACCGAGAACGCTTTCGCATTCACAACTCATATGAAGTGCTAAGGCGTCCTCGGAATTTTATTATACGGAGTTTCAGTGGCGCCATTTATTCGAGGTCAACAAAACTGTCAGCTCTATCTGCTACCTCGAGGAACCGCCAGAAGCCAGACAGCCGCAGAACGGCCAGATGGCGCAAGCACGTGGTCAAGTGGTCGCGAGCGGGTGAGTTCTCGCGGGTCACTGATGGCGGAGAGAGCTTCACCGGAACCCCGCGCGTCCCCCTTTCACGTCACAGCGCACAGGACTCGGAAGATGGTGAAGAAGTTGAGAGGTGCCAAAAACCTCAATATTTGTTGTTGTTGTTGTTTTGTTTCATAAAAACTAGGACATGCAGGCAAAAGCGGTTTTTTGTTCTTTACTTCAGAAGGGTCGAGACATCAACTCCCGCAATTATTTAGGCAAAGTACAAAACATTGTTGCACAGCTCCTTTAAAGGAAAGCTGAAGCAGTTCTATATTTCAGTAAAAACACTTAAATCGTCTTCATTTGGCCTCTAGGATCACGAATATCGAGATTATTTTTTTCAATGTGGTGCACGAAGGCTGCAGAAAATCAATTCCAAAGGACCGTTGAAGCCCCTCCTTCCCGGAGCGTAACGTTATATCCAGAGTTTTTGGAATATCCGCTCTCGCGCATCTCCAGCGCCTATCAAAGCTATGCACGCGCACTCTTGCTATTTTCAGAAAGATCCGAAAAAGACGTCACGACTGGTGTCAGTGCGGGCCAATATACCTGGCAAGCTTGGCAATTGCACGCGCGGCCCACACGAGTGATGCGTTTCGCGGCCGAAAAATCTGAATATGACGTAACGACTGGTCGAAGGTTTTTCGTGTTTTCTCGCGTTTACGTACATCTTCTGGGAAAACGAACGTGATATTCAAATTCAAGGGATAAAATCAGCAGAACCCATCCTTTGGGAATGATTATCTACGTTAATGCGAATAGCATAAAACGGTGCGGAGTTATGCGCGTTCAGTCAATTGGCGGCACACTCTGATACGCCAGTCCACTCTTGAGGCGATTCTAATTTGTTGACACTTTCACAGCCTGCGCAGATCTCCGCAGCCCAGCACGTGCGTTTGTGTCACTTAGGAAGGCGTGCAAAGCACGCGCCATACGCACAAACACTCAAAATGGTACCGACCAGACTTTCTGGCGTCTCAGCTAGTCTCAACCAACGGTACTCTAAACGGTTGTTTATATCTTTACCATAGGACGCGCCTTACAGCGCTGTCACAGCTACCGGTGGCGCGTTCCATGCACGAGGGCTCATTCCGCTCTCGTGAGGGTGAGCACGGCTGCTACATCACCCTCTCCCGAGCGCGGGAGAGGGTGAGCTTAGAGGCCGTGCTAAGCCTCACGAGAGCAGGAATGAGCCCTCGTGCATGGAACGCGCGCGATGGTAAAGATATAAACAGGTGTTTAGAGTGCCTTGAATGACTGCCTTCATAGCTCTGCGGTTAGCGCGTCTGCCTGCGATCAGGAGTCAACGGTCCGAATCCGGCGCCGGTCTTTTTTATTTGTTTATCGACCCGCGGCGTAAGAGGTTAGATAGCCAGATAGATAGATAGATAGATAGATACATAGACGAAAAGGCGTGAAGTATCCAAAGAATGCTATTCGCATTAAAAATACTCTAAAATTCATCTCTAACTCGTTTCTTCTTTTTTTAATGCGAATAGCATTCTTTGGATACTTCACGCACTTTTCGTCTATGTATCTATCTATCTATCTATCTATCTATCTGGCTATCTAACCTCTTACGCCGCGGGTCGATAAATAAATAAAAAAGACCGGCGCCGGCTGGGATTCGAACCGTTGACCCTTTGATCAGCAGGCAGACGCGCTAACCACAGAGCTATGAAGGCAGTCATTCACCGGACTCTAAACATTTGTTTATATCTTTACCATAGGATGCGCTTTACAGCGCTGTCACAGCTACCGGTGCGCGCGCGTTCCATGCACGAGGGCTAGCTCACCCTCTCCCGCGCTCACCCTCTCCCTCTAGCTCACCCTCTCCCGCGCTCGGGAGACCTCTAGCTCAGCCTCACGAGAGCGGAATGAGCCCTCGTGCATGGAACGCGCGCGCACCGGTAGCTGTGACAGCGCTGTAAGCGCGTCCTATGGTAAAGATATAAACAACCGTTTAGAGTACCGTTGGTTGAGACTAGCTGAGACGCCAGAAAGTCTGGTCGGTACCATTTTGAGTGTTTGTGCGTATGGCGCGTGCTTTGCTCGCCTTCCTAAGTGACACAAACGCATTTGCTGGGCTGCGGAGATCGTGCGCAGGGCTGTGAAAGTGTCAACAAATTTAGAATCGCCTCAAGAGTGGGCTGGCGTATCTAGAGTGTGCCGGCCACCTGACGAACGCGCATAACTCCGCACCGTTTGATGCTATTCGCATTAACGTAGATAATCATTCCCAAAGGATGGGTTCTGTTTTTTTCAAGTACTTTTTTAGCTTTTCTTTAATAATCACCGTTGCGGAAAGTACAAGCAGTGAGTGGTGCGGACCCTTGGGACATTTGGTTGAGAATAGAATGTTGTCATTTTATTTCTATACATAATGTTTAATGACGAGTCTTTTGTTGTGTGTTAAAACGTGTCTTTCGAAGGTCCTAGAACAAACGCCCTTTAAAAATAATGCGACCTAGCGCATCGGATAAAAAGTATGTGTTGGCATAGGAAGACCTTTTCAACGCCCATAATAATGTTTAATACAAAATTAGTGGTTAGCGTCTGAAGGGGGGGGGGGGGAGAGTCGCAGAGGTGAGGGGGAGGTTGTTCTTGCAGGTGTTGCAGAACGTTTCCCCAGAAAGAAACTGAGAGACAGCAGACAGAAAGAGAAGGAAGTAAACAGAGGACGAAAAGTGTAAAATAGATGGTAGTTGTGACGATAAAGTGAGGAAGGTACCCACGCACACACACGCACACGCACACCCACACGCGCGCGCGCGCACACACACACACACACAATGCGCTGGATTGGATCTGGCACGACAGAGGGTCTGTTCCTTGTGGAATGCATCACTGTGACAAGTCCTTATGCGTAGCTGAAGTTTACGACGTGGGCGGGTGTATCCAGGAAATATGATGTCGTGTGTTTCCGGTGCTGTAACATCAAATGTTGTATGTTTGGGGAAAAAATTCAACCCACTGTACTTCATGAATCATAACCCTTACAACGAAGAAGGTGTTTAATCGTTTGTTCTTCGTTGCAGGTTGAGTAGGCCCCGACTTGCATATATTTTGTGTAGAAAATATTTAGTAAAATCACTACTGGTGCGTAAACGCATTAGAAGGGAGTTGTTCCCAAGAGTAAATCCTTGGGTGATGCAGGGCTGATATGTCGTTAGGCTAGGAAGAGCAAGATCGTCTATGTGAGTCTTGACAAGGCAAAGCGGGTCCTTGAGGTTTACAGGACTTTGAATTGAGGGGGCTTAGTTATGGGCCTCTCCAGCTAGTTGGTCAGCTTCGGTGTTTCCAGGAACTCCAACTTGTGAAGTTATTCTGCGACATGATTCATATAGTTAGTGTCATTGGTTTGTGACGTGCTTTAGAATGAAGATGACTCAGGAACATGACGATGACGAAGTCATATTCGCCAACGCCCCCCATATATATAAGTTGCAATGGCCGAAACAGCTAAAGTTTCTGCGGTGCTTCCGGCATCCAAGGTAGAGGCCACTCGCCATTCTTCGTTACCACGGTTCTTGTGAACAATAAAAAGTATCAAGTCAGAAGCGACTACACTGCTACACCTGCTAAAGCAAGTTTGTTTCTACCTTTCACCACTTTCTGTATCGCCAATTGCCATTGATACCGCCCAAAAGTCCAGTTAAAAATGTTGTTTGGGAAGAAAAAAATAAAATTGTAGGACGAATCTCGAAGGCCTTCGCTACAAATGCCATGTGAAATGCCCATGAGACAGGGGTATAAGAAACATCACCCTCTAATAAATTCTAGATAATCAGAATTCATACCGTCTTTAGCGCGGGACGCAGCTTACGGGTACATCTCACACAAATTTGTTTTGTACCGAGGCTGGCATCTTAAGCACTGCAAAAATATTCTGGTGTGTTTTCTTGTGCCGGCATTCGCGTTGGAGTAACTAAATGGCATTGCCAATTAACGCATTCAAAACTACTAGATGGGAGAAAACGATCGATTGCCAGACTTCAAAGCCACAAAATAATTGTCACGCTCCTAGGTTGTGAATGTGTGCACTTTTCAGCGATGGAGACGCAATGTTAGAAACCTAAAGCTCGAATTGTATGAATGAGAAAGTCAACAAATTAGTCCAGTTGTGGTCCAGTTCTCCAAAGGGAACCGACGTGAATACTTCCACAAAAAGGCCATTAGCGTCGCTGCAGGTTTGTAGAGCCTGGCGCTGTGTTACATCGGGGCATCATTGAGCGGCCTGTAAAATGTTTTGGAGTCCGGTCTCAATGCTGTGAACTAAACGAATGCCACAAAGTTGCACAGTGCATGACCAAAACTGCGTCTAGACGACGCGATAAACTCGCCAACAGCCATTTGCGTACATGAGTCCGCACTTTTAGTCACGAAGCAGCGCAAGATCGAAACCTATGAATTGGAAACGGTGGCTCTAAATGATCTCGCGAAAGAACACGCACGCCAATGAAAGAACCCCTCGCAGAGATTTCGACAAAACGAGATGATTATATCAAACGAACTACTCCCCGTTCGTTCTTTCGCTTCGAGCTCGTGCTGATGGTTCAGTGAAAGGCTTCCGTCGCACAAACGAGAAACGAGGACGATTAAGCCCACTAAAAACGTCATAGTGAGCGTACGGACACTCGTGGAAAGCAGTGGGAAGCCGGCAACAACGACGCTTCTGGTCTTGCACGTCGCCGATATCACCGCGAACTCACAACGTATACGCTCCAAAAAGGGCCAAGGCTGAAGAGAGAGAGAGTCATATCTTCTACGAGGATAAGTAATAAAAACAAAAGGATATAACGTTTCGCTGATGCGCAAGATCTGCCATTTCTGGCAAATAATGAAGGTTGGGGACAAACAATTATAATAACGCACGGTGAGCGACATCAACAACAGCAACAACAACAAAAAAGAAAAAAAAACATATTCGTCGTATTGAGGTTGCAGCAAGAATGGTTATGAGTCAGGTACGAAACGTTCTTATACTGTCCGGGAACGCGACTGTTGCCGTAACGGTACACTCGCCGAGAGTTCAGCTGGCAGCTCAGCGAAGCATTCGTGTACGGATTCGCCTGTATCGCAAGCACCATACGTACTTTTGACAAAACATAGTTGTAAGTTTAGGATCGACTACAGTACGCACGAAAGTGCCACCGAGAGCCGAGGAAACGCCGAGGACACAGAACAGAGGCCTCTTATGCTCCGATTTTGTTTCCGTTCTCGAGGGTCCCGAGTGAACCGTAAGCGAGAGGCAATCGCGAGAATAAGGAAGAAGGCGACGGGTCTGACCCAGTCTCAAGGCATGCATAAGAATCAGGCCCCGAACCAAAGGAGTCCCGATTTGGTGCTGCGCTAGCAGCATCGGAGAACAGCGACCCTGGATCGGCGTCGATGAAGTCGGCCGGTCGGCACTTAGTGCACCCACTCCAGTCGTGGCCGGCTGATCCTCGGTCCGCCGCTGGCCCCCGCAGACGGTAGCCGCTGCGAGCCACCCTCTAATCTCGAGCGGCCCACTGGCGGCGCCGCTCAAACAGCGTTCTGCACTTCGCCCGGTGGCTCCGCAGGAACAAGGCCGGAAGAAAGCGGATCTCTGCACCCGCTTAGGCAAATTAACGCACGACCCTTTGGATTTGTCAGCGACGCCCACGTCACGGTTACGCCACTCCGAGAGATCTTGCGGAGGCTCGCACAACGTCGGCGCAGAGGAGCCCGCTACCTTACGCGGAGACGCTCGACGACTGTCGCGAGTATTAAAAAGTGGCGCCAGGTGCGCCACATATACGACGCGCGCGCGTCGTGCGGTTCATGGCAGATGTAGTGAGCTATCGAGGAGCCGTGCTATTCCCTGGTTCGTGTCTCGAACATTTGCATAGCGACGACTGGCGGTACTTTTTAGTCATACTTGGGCTCTAGGTATACAAGTGAAGGCAGTGTTGTGGCACTAGAGGTGTTCAGGCCGCACTCTTCAAAATGCCTGTAGGCTAGGAGCTCGTTCACGTAAGAATGGGTGGGTGTGTCCTTGCGTGCGTGCGCCATACTTGGTTAGTAATTCAACTACAGTTTTTCAGTTACTGTAATTTAATTACTTTCTTTGTAATTCGTAATTGCAATTAATTACTTTAGGCTAAAAGGAATTGTACTTGTAATTTAATTACTTTCTAGCGTCAGTAATTGCAAAATATCAGGTACAATGACAATTACTTTTGAATGACTTAGCGGCGCCGACGACACCTCTCTAAAAGCCTCAGCGCTCGCACAAGCGGCCTAGCGCTCGGTGACACACTCGCACACATAGACACGCACTCACACACACGCACAACAAAAATAGCGTCGCGTTGTTTGTTGCTTACACTGCGGGCTGAGAGATAATCCGCTTTGGAACCTACCTCAACGGCACCGTGTGGCGCCGTCTGCGGTGCGAGCAGAAAACAATAGCGAAAAACATGCCAAAATTTTGAAAGAAACAAAATTGAGCTTCAGCTGTCAGCCCAGGTTGGAGATATTAATTGTCTATGAAGCTATTTTCCTTTCTTTTCGCCTGTTTTTACGTCCTTTTTCTAGAACTGTCGCATATTTGTTTCTTCGTATTCTTTTCAAATTTATTTCCTGTTTGTTTTACATGAGATATTATTTGCATAAGCATTTTGGAGACTGGCCTCGCACCTGTGAATATTGCCACTATTGACTTGAGAGCCCTAATTTGGTTCTTATATATTTCTGAGTCATTATAATTTCAACTCAATGCAAATAATTCACAAAAAACATTAAACGTTTGTATGTGAACGTGGTCGTATTAGAGCGTGTGGATTGTAGTTTTATATTAACACTATCAAAATATTCAGATATGACTGATTGGCGACATTTTTATTTGCCTGGCTAACAAAAGTGTGTCAACCCAATTTTACTTTAGCGATCTGGTGTGTTCGAGTATATGAACTAATTTATTATTATTTATTGAAAATATAAGAACATAGGACTTCATTACCCTAAACTGTCAAGTTATACCATTAAGTTAACAAAATTCACAAAAGGAAAGTCCAATACGTCACATTTATACAACGATGCTTAAAGGGTCACTAACACCCCCCCTCTTTTCCCCCATATTTTTGTTTTTAACTTTTGCCAGGCGATTTATTATGGTGTTAGAAAGCTACCCAATCCATATTTTGCTACAGCGTGAAGTATATTTTTAATAAACTAAAAAAAACGCAACTGCTCGAAACCAAAACTGGATTGGGGAGGAAGAAAGTATAGAGGAGAAAGTTATTAAAAGTTACGTGGCTGTGCAACTTTTTTTTTCGATCTTCGTATTTGGAGTTTTTTAGAAGCCACAAAAAGTGGGTATCATATTTTTCGTCTATTTTTAGTATTGAGTGTGTGCCTTCGGTGACCCACGACTTTGATTATCTTTGTTGGTTGTGTTCTAAAGCAAATCTAGTAACTTTGGTCTAAAGTTCTATACGTGAACATAGAAAACGGCACGTGACCACAAAGAAGAGAATGAGCGCGGCTCAAACCGGCCAGTTCTCGATCGACGGTTTTCAGGTGGAAAGAAAACGAATTTCGAGCCGCGAGTTCTGTTCTGGGTAGTTGGGCTTTGATATGCCATGTACAAATAAAAACCTTGGTCGAGCATAAATACCCTGTCAGTGTCCATTTAAGCCTCCTCAAACATTGGGGCAAGGAATGAACAAATGCGTTGCATTTTTCAACAATTCGTTTAAAGTTACGTATATGGCCCAAGTCGGGTCGCTCTCAGAAATTCAGTAATTATAAAGTACTTTTTAAAAGTTATTTGTAATTGTAATGAATTACTTTTCACGTAGTAGTAATTGTAGTTAAACTACGTTTGGAGCAACGAAATTGTGGTTGTAATTAAATTACATTTTGGAAGTAACTTACCCATGAATGGCGTGCGCGCGCGCACGCTTCCGTGCATTTAGTATTTGCAGGGTTACAGCTGCACTTTTTGCGGAACTTCTCTCCACGCGGTGGAAGGGTGATAGTGGTAAACATTAGAATGGTCTATACTTTGCACTATCCCAAACATGAAAATAGTCTATGGCGCATTACACTGTTTCCGAAATAGGGGGCTTGCAAACAATGAAATAGTCTATAACAGATCATCGAACTATTTAGGAAAAGTAACAGTCCAGCGTGTCATAGATAGATCCAGTGACGCGAGCTCGCCGCTTCAGCAAACGAAGGAAGCAGGGATCCCGTGTGGAACAATTACACAAATGACAGGTCTTCTAAAAGTCCTCTTGGAAAGAGTTCGCAAGACAATATATCTGTACTAACCTTTGTTCTGCTGGTATCGCGTCTTCCTCTGTGATGCGGGAAATGCACTTCGGATTCGACGACGTGTTATGGAACACAGGAAGTTCGGCCCTGAGGTCATGAGTAAATTCTTCTTTTATTACGTTTACAGTTACGAACACGGAACAATAGTTTCAAACTTTCATTTCATTGATTATCTTTAAGTAGATACACCTTGTCAACAAGACTTGCGGAATGCGTGTCTCTGTCTGGACTCTCGTCAGTTCACGTCATCGAATGGTCGTAAAAACGAAGCACGAGTCATTGTCGTTAACTCGTTGATGTTATTTCCTTCGTCTTTGAAACATACGTAATGACGGGATTGGCCAAGGTCCATGGGGTGCTTACACAAGTCCTTAATTATTCATTTTTCTCCAGAAAAGGTATCCAATATAACAACGCGTCTAGCAAGTTGAATCAAGGCAAGCGCTTCCGCCCGTGTTTTCTCATTGTAGCATTAACCATGGACGCCGGCTTCGCTCTAGAAAGGCAGTGATCCCACGCGGGCTGGGAAGCAGCCAGACAAAGTGCAGCGTTCACATTGCGGTCGACACTTTGCTTGGATTAAAAAAAAACTATCAAAAGCAAAGCATTATATATATCCCAGACGTTATGTTCCACACAAGAAACGCAAGAAATGGATTCAACGAAACATCTCGCAGTCAATATCATTAGCGGTGGTTCGGCCTACGCGCTTTTGTTGGTAATGTTGTGCACAAGGGGGAAAAAAGATGAAATATTGTGCGAAACGCTGAACCGGCTAAAAAATCAAAGCGCTGCAGGTGGAGAATTGAGATAGGCGTGTTTTTTTCCCCTTTTTTTTCATGCCCAATAAAAAATAGCGCTTTTTGCATATGAGGCCTGACGAACCCCGGTTTTAATCGATTTTGCGTGTTCGGCTTTTGATGCATTGTGACGCGTGAGCGGCATTTGCATATGAAATTCGTAATGGGCACCAGGTGGCCGAGAAAACTGCTCGTTAATCTTGAAATCCCAGAAATGCACAGCTTTAAAGCAAACGCTCGACTGTAGCAGTGGGAGGAAACTGAAACATAGTTTCGGGAACATGGTCAGACGCTGGTAAGGAGATTTGAGGTGTGCGGTCGAAGACATACATATATCACTTCATTATACATTCTGAGTCAGATTTTTGCAGAAATGAGTGAAGATATACGGTGTAGTGTCTAAATCAGTTACGTGGAGTGCAAGCGGCGCAGCCGCCCAGCTTGCAACTATATGTTTTGTCTCACTCTGCGGTGGACGTGCGGATCAGGGCTCCGAGAGTGGCGCATTCATACACGAGTCGGGGCGATATACCACGTGGTTCTTACTTGGCTTGTGAATGGACCGGGCGGCATGTAGCTTTGGCTGTAGTTCATTGTAGGATGAGGCGAACTATAGGTGCTGGGTGTAACGGTGGGGCGGTGTCTGGAACACGTTTTCCCGTTTGTGCCGTAGCTTTGCGCGCTCAATGACGAAAGTTGAAACAAGCGTTGCTGCTCCGTCAGCGGAAATTACTCCGGCTCATTGGTGCAACGAAGCCCATTTTTAAGGCTATTCGCAAATCCAACATCCTATAGATGGGGGCGGTAGTTCCAAAATGGCAAAAGAGACGGGGATAAATTCTCCAGGATTTCCGTGTGTCTGCTCGCTGACGCTGGTCACTGCGCTAAAAATAATTTATTTGTCTACAAATGCGAAGCGGTCAGAACAGGAGCATATTACAGGTGACGAGGATGTTGATGTGCGCTAGGAATACGAGCATGTTGATATTTTAAAGTGGCGGAAACTTCAACTTGCGAAGCTTTGTGGAGGGCGAATGCGTTCTGGGTACCGGCCACGTCACTGTTAGTGGCAAAATATTTTAGAGGGTGATAAAGATATCGTGGTGTGTGCGCTTTGTTTGGTCATTAGTGCTCTAAAAAGGGAGCCGTACACGGTGGCCGTCAACATGGGCGTACCAATCGGGGGAGGAGGGGGGCAAGCGAGAGGCTTGCCCCTCCCTCCCCAGTTCTCAGAGGGGGGGGGCAAGGCATGTGTTTTGACTGTCCCCCCCCCCTCCCCCTGAAACAGCCGCAACTCGGCAGGGCAAACACTGTCCGGTGGCGCCCAAGGGATACCAAGGGCACCGCCCCGCGGCCCTGGGGGAGGGGGTGGGGTCTGGTTTGCCCCCCACTCGAAAAACAATTTGGTACGCCACTGCCGTCAAGCTCCGGAAAAGCAGCGTTCACACTATTGATGTCTTCGTGTCACAGGCTCACAACTCGATGCTCATCGTCTCGGTTTTAGTGTATTGCAACACGTGATTAAACTTGGCTATGGTTTGTGATAGGACGTATCAGGATACCGTGACCACAGGCTACCATACGGTGCACCATTGGAACCGGAAGCTCGCGCTGCACCTTTGAAGCATAATTTTTAACGCGCGCCAGGTGCATGGCCGCACTCACGGTAGCCTGCGGTAACGCTATGCTAAAACTGCCTATTACCATATCATCGGTGTGCTTATGGGTTTTATTTATTGCTCTATCAAAAATAAATCTTTTAATATACCGCACTATTGTGTACCGTGATATTTGCAACGTTGCCTGGCCTAAACTGCCCGTTCTGAGCTCGCGTCACGAACGGCAGGCTAACACGGATGCGCTTAAAAAGCTCTGAACATTTCTTTATTTGCCTCTGTAATTACCTGAAGGCAAGAACGCGTATCCTGTCATTTTGAAGTGGTGGAGAAAATGGTCATGTTCCTTTCTAACGGCCTTAAAACATGAAGCCATTCCTGATGTCTATTGCTCAAAATACCGTTGCGCCGCCAGTTTTCTCCTACTTAGGGCAAATATTAGGCTTTTCGTAGACCGTACACTAGAGCTCTACATTAAGGCTGAACTTCATGGGAATTTTGGCCGGCGGCTTTGCTCTGCGCGTGGAATCAACACAGTGGCTGCTACGTCGCGCGCAATGCGAGCGTGCCGTCGGGCGGCGTTCGCCAGTTATTCGTCTCATAATTCGTTCCATGGAGTTCAGCCTTTAGAGAGTTTTCATAGGTCGTTTTCGGCGTCCCGCAACGCTCTCCGCAACCCGTTACGACACCCGGAACTCTACAGTCAAGGCCATGGGCGCGCAAGCGCGGTAGCGGCTTCTTCGTTGCGGAGAGGTTATAGCGGAGGGGAAAACGCGGTCTACGAAAACTCCCTATTACTAGCAGGAGCGTTTGCCGCCACGTTAAGCACAGATTAAGATGGCGACCAAAAGACCAGAAATCCGCAGCGAATGCGACACACGAAAAGTCCCTGATGAAATTAGACATCTGTCCCTTCGTGCAACGCCGCTGCGAGGCGGAACACAAGAATTCCTTTTTTAACGCGCTCACTTTTTTCGTTAAAACCGCTTCACGCACGGACACGCTCAGGGGTTTCCCCGAAATTGAAATAAGGGGAGGTGTCTAAATTTTTAGGGGGGTGGGGCATTGAGAGTAGAAAAGTCATCGCGAATAAAGGGGTGCCTTCAGAAAAACAAGAGGGTGCCCCCCCCTCCTAGGGGTGTGTAGGGAAATCACTGGACACGCAGACCAGAATCATGCAATAATAGTATCACAACCAAGGCACCAAGCCGACAGTCCGTGCCACCGTCTCCGCACCGCCACCGCCGCCGTCCCCGCTCCTCTGGTTCTCCGTTCGTCCGCGAGAGGGCGAGCGGCGGGCTAGAGTTGCGAATATCTTTACGGGTAACGGGCGACACTTTGCAGAGATTTCGACCTCGTCTCCCGTCGGCGCCGCTACAGAAAAGCCCTTCTCTCCGCTCTTGGCGTGAGGCCAGGAAAGTCGGGGTTTCCCCATTGGTTTACCGTCGGCCGCTCCGGTATCACGCCAGTAATGACGCGACGAAACGAGGGTCTTCCGTCTTGTCTGCTTGAAAGACTTGTTTACAAACATTGCTCGCGTTATGCAAAATCCCACTTTGGCAGTATCCATTTCGCTACGCGTAATGTTGGGTGGTTTTAGAAACTTCCATCGCGCTTACCCACTTACTTCACGGATCACCGAGCTCTGGTTGCGTTCGTTCGTGGCATCCACGAGGCCAACCACGACGGCTATGGGAATTAGCCACGTCGCACCTCCGTCCTCGGGACACCTGACGGCGCTATCTCCACCCGCATTGCGGGGCCGTGCTACAGCAATCGCTTTCGTTTCTTCGCACACTGTGAGCGAAAAAATACGACGTTTTTGAACTTACCATTAGTATCGTATTTATGCGCCCGGTCAGAAGACAGATGTGCTATGTAGGTTCTGTACGCCGCATCTGAACAAGATGGAATATATGCAAGTAGAACAATGCCAGTTATGGCGACTGGAAGCATTTTGGACAACTTTCGACAGGTTCGTATTTTCATCGCCACGTTTTATGGCTTTTTGATGCGGTTCCAAATAAACGACTCCATATGTTATATGACAAATCTGTGCCTCAGTCACTCGCTTAATAGACCCTTTCACAAATTCAGATCCATCTGGTGGCTCAACTATCAGTCTAAATTTCCGTATGCTAATGGCGGTCAAATATTGAGTACTTATTCGTTAACGGCAGACGTACGAGAGTTACGGTTTTCTTCGCTGTACAGTCATTCTCTATTTGTTCCAGTTTCGATGGTGTGTACCATTGTGTACGAGGCGCTTAGTTGAGTAAAACCCTCGATAAAATGCACCATATACTATTGTCATGAGATGTCTGGGACGTGCCAAAGCCGATCATTCCAAGGTTTTACATGACACCCTCAAATGCGTATAGCGTATAAAAGCTTAAATGTCTCGTCACGGTGACATCGAACAAGCAAATTGCTAGGCTAACCTAGGGGACGTAAAACCAAACAAGATACCACCACCACCACCACCACATCGAACAAAAATGCTGCGAACTAACGTCTGGAATGTCCAGCCTCCGCATCGGCGCCCGTTTACAGTGTTCTAGAGGGTGCAGTGGCAAGAGCGGCGCCCGCTTACAATGGGCCGCGTGAAGACGGTTAACGTAGATGCCGCGAGTGGCGCTGGAGTTCCGTGTTGAATTCACAGCGCAAAATGACAAGGAAGGATAGACAAGGGAGACAGGATAGAGCGCTGACTAACAACTGACGTTTAATGAAAAGGAGAAAGAGGAAAAAGAACCCAAGAATGTTTTTAAAACATGCGAAATGAAACCCGCAAAAACATATGCTATAGCTTGAGTTGGCTGAAAATGAATTGCTAATAATACTAAGGTTTGAGCTGCACGCTTAACTGACTTTTAGGAAACGATAGAGTCCCTGGACGACGTGCGTAGAAACTCTGGTAGATAAAAGAAAGAGGAAGTTTACGTTTAAAATATTCACAGGTGCTAAGGATCGTTAAATATCGCGACTTAAAAATAAAGTTCTTTTGGTGACAAGGCCACGGACGGCGCGCTTACGCAGGCATCCCCAGTGGACAGAATAACCTGTGCCTCGTAGAGCTCGCGAGTTCGTCGTTCCCCGAAACGTTTCAGGATTTTTGTTTTCCTGAACAAGGCGGAGCACTGGCAGTCCCTGACATGTATGGCAAAGTGGCCTGCTGGCGACGACTTTAGTGAAGCGGCATGTTCTCTTAGACGATCGTTCACACACCTTCCTGTCTGACCCACATACACTTTCCCACAAGTGAACGGTATTTCGTATACCACTGCACATTGGCATTCGACGTATCTTTGTTGATGTTTAACTCCGCACACATCCTGTTGCTGCTGCTTGTTGTTAATTTTCGGACACAACTTTTTCAGTTTGTCCGGTGCAGACAACACGACTTTGACGTTAAACTTCGATGCAACTTTCTTAAGGTTGTGGGAAATACGGTGAATGTATGGAAGCACAGCCGGTCGGATATTTGTGTCCCTTTGTATCTTCTGTCGTCCGCGTGAGGTGATAATGGACTCAGCGACGTCATACAAGATTGAACTTGGATAGCCTGAATCTTGAAGACGCTGCACCTGATCATGAAAGCTTTCCCCGCTGAATGTACACAAGATTTCTTTAGCGCCGCATTTAGGGAGTTTTTTACAATTCCTCTCTTAATAATCTTCGAATGTGCCGAATCGTATTGCAGGAGGCCTTTCTTGGACCTTGGAGCGTACTTCCAACAAGTATGATGTTCAAAGAAAGACAGCCGTAGATCCAAGAATTGAAGGACGGTGTTCACCGGTAGCTCATGCGTGAACTTGAGCCCTTGTCCTTTTTCAAAGAAGGTGGATTGTATGGTGTCAAATATTTGTAATTCATTGTCTGCCGGGCGTTGTGTGAGGAGAACCAGGTAGTCGTCCACGTACCTAAAAATACGGGAAACTTGGCCGATGGGAAGGGCATTAGCTATTGCCCGATCACACTGTGATAGAAAAATATCGCAGAGGACCGGAGCCACGCACGACCCTATACAAATTCCTTTCTTTTGCAAGTAAGTCTTGCCCTCAAACTCAACGACCGTGGCAGAAAGGTAGAATTGCAAAAGTTCTAGAAATGATTCTTCCGAAATTCCACATTCGTTTTGAAAGGACGTGGTTCCCTTTGCCTCAATGCACTCTTGGACAGCTGCAAATAATTTTGAATGTGGGATCGAATAAAACAGGTCTTCCACATCGAGCGAAAATCCGTACCTGACTGTCGATGTATCGTGCTGAAGGTACTGTATAACCTCCTCGGAGTTTGGTATCAGAAATGGATCATTCAGTACGAGGTTAGAAAGGTGACGGAGTAAGTAGCGTGACATCAACCCTTGCCATGATCCCTTTTCAGTGACAACGACCCGAAAAGGACAACCGTCCTTGTGGGTTTTGGCTGTAAAAAACATGTCTAAATGATCTTTCTTTGTAGTCGATATCAGCTTCTTCATCTGCATCAACTCAAGCCTGGTGCACAGTTGGAGCGCCATGGCCTTCACCTTCTTGGTTTTGACTTCTAGATGGTTGAAGTTCTTGTCTATGGCTACTCCTGCTTTTTCCAGGTAGTCTGTCCTTGATATAACCACAAAGCCCCCTTCTTTATCAGACACCAGCAGGTTTAAGTCGTTTGCGATGAAGTATTCAACTAAACGTGACATGTTCATCTTTCTTTGACTACCATCTGGCATAGATCGCAAAAGCACGTCGACACTGTCCTCAATACATCGGGTTCTTTCACTTTCGTGAGCCTTATTAGCAATGTCATGGATGTTAGACAACAGCTGCACTCCCTGGCGTTTTGGAGCTGTGCAAAATTTCGGTCCTTTTTCAAGTATCTTGCTTAATTCTACGGGTAGAATAGCATCTCCCACCAAGGTCACTCTTTCTCCTTTGCGTTTGGTGTTTTGTACTCGGAGGCCTTTTATGTGTGGTACATAAGACGACCACAAGAATTCCGTCGCCCTACTTGCTGCATCCAGGAAGGACCTGTGTCGTCGCCCTTGGCCACCGCCAGGATCCCCACCACCAGCAAGCACCCAGAGGCACGTTCGGTAGTACCGTACTTGCCTCCACAGCTCAGCGCGGACGATCTTGCATATCCTCCTGGCATGATGCTGGGATGGTCTTGCTGAGCCGAACACACCTTGTAGGTCCGGTGGAACTGCACCGTATCTGATAGCGACAGAATAGAATCTTGCCTTGCATGTTGAGATGGCGATCAGGTTGATATAAAAAGAAACATAGTCTATCGGAGAAACACACGGAAAAGGGCCCATTGAAGAAGAAAGAAACTGCATCACGATCATCTGGTGGGCTAGTTGGTTGATCATTATGTTGAATTCACAGCGCAAAATGACAAGGAAGGATAGACAAGGGAGACAGGATAGAGCGCTGACTAACAACTGACGTTTAATGAAATGAGTTCCGTGCCCTAAGAGAATTTGTGGCAGATGGCAGATGTGCGATGAGCGAAGAAGACGACGAAGCTGAGGCGGTACGCTTCTCCCGAACGTAGCACCGTAGCACTTTTCTTTGTGGTGTAGTGGTGGGGAGTCTTCCCGGTTCCGTTGCCGTCTCGGTCATAAATGCAAGGAAAAAGACGGACGCACACACTGCTTCGCGCCGGGATGCAAGTCGGGCTACCCGGTCAACAAGGGCAGCCACCAGCGATCGTAAGCCGTCGCTGTTTCGTGCGCGAAAGAAGGAGTGGCGCAGACTATACAGTGGGAAAAAAATCTTAATCGAGAAGATAAACGCCTCGCCGAGACATCAGCGGTGTGCGAGAGACATTTTGAACCGCGCCTTATCCTTCGGGTCTATGTGCACATCGTCAATGGCGAAGAGGGTAGGATTCTATGCCGCAATATATTATGACTATTTTGTAGTCTTTTTGCGTACTATGTTGCTGGATATCTGTCATGTGCTTTCTGTGTATGTCGATGAAGTGTGTTACCATTTTTGAGAAGTCATAAAGCAGTGAGTTGAGAATAATTTTTTTTTCATATTAGGGGTTGTTGAAGTTTGTGTTCATATCGTATTTTAATGCTTCATGTACTCCCAATCGAGGTATATTTTCTTCATAAACTTCCTTCCACAAAAAAACAATTTGTTATATGTTCGCCAGTTGCCGTGGCACCTTGGCCGTTCCCAAACGCGCTCCGCCTTGCACGTTACACAACGCTGGTCCCCACATCAGCAACACGATGACAAAAAATACACCAGTTTATTGTTCCTCTCACCATTAAAAAAGTGAGAGATTTATTCAGATTTATTAGTCTATTTTTTCCGTGTTATATCAGTATCGCGTGGTTTCTTTCGCAGCTATTAAGCGTGCAGCCCAACTGATAGCGTTGCTGAACAACCTGTCAGTACTGGGAAGGGGGGGGGGGTCGATATTAATCAAATGATCTCCATCAAAAACACGCGAATAATAAAAGTAGAGGCTAGCACACACTCTAGAGGCATTAGTGCGAAGGAAAACCTATAATTTTTCACATTAGCACTTGTTCTGCGTCGCGAAAAGCTCCAGTCGAACCACAGTAGTACACGCCGAGCAGCGACGACGACGAGGCTGACGGGGGCACGTTCATGTAGCAATATCTAGGAAGGACGAGACGAGGCCATGTCCGCTGGGCTCTAGACATGAAGCACGTGTGTCGCCGGCGCTTCGTTCTTCTTTATTCAAGCCTCTTGCCACAGTTCCTAGGGCACAGAACAGCAGCGCTACGGTGTCGTCTATGCGCAAAATCTTCACGCGGTGGCCGCCGCTCTTGCCACTCTAGAACACTGTAGCCCGTCTTTGAATTCTTTCTCCACCAGCCATCAAAAGGACGCCATTAGCATTTACAGATGATATGCACTTAGATCATGATAGTTAACGGAGTGGCCAGACAGAATTTCGTAAAGGGTCTATTGTTCAGCACAAGAGGTGAAAATATACGATATCAGGTCATTTTTAGTTAGATATTTTCAGTTGGATAATTTTCTTAAACAACTAAAACATTTTTTATATTCGTTTTCTCTACACCATCTCGACATTCCTATTGGCGGCGAGATGTTTCGTGGCGCCCTCTTATGGTGCCTACCTGTGCCGTCACGACCAGGATTATCAGTTGCGAAAAACAAGTTCGGTTGCGCTGCGGAAGCTTGGAGTCATCGCGTTCTTAAACTAACACCGTGGGAGTTGACAGTCTGACATTACTCTTATTTCTGTTGATGAAAACGAAGTTAATCCTACTAAGGACGTCACTGTGAACATTTGGACGATCATGAAGGGCCGACAATAGCAACGTTTTTGGTCACGCCCCTCGCCAATAGTGTAAGAGCACATTGGAGGCAAATTTTTTCAGACATTTAACAAATGACAACTTGAACGTGTGGCCATCCGTTAGCTGGCTTATCTTTCAGCCTAAACTTCGTTTTTTTTTATGGAGAACACATTTCGAACCATTGTGTCGAACCACTTTGTTTAAAGCATCCTTTTTTCCTAGAACCACCTGTGAGTGGAACTAAGCTTCCTGAAAGTGTTGTAAATTTAAGATCATTAGTTACTTTTAGTGAAGCACTACTCTCGCACTTTGTTGAGTAGTGGCTCTGTCTGTTTGTTTGCACTGCTTCTGCTTGTTTTTGAATATTGTTTTTGTACACCTCCTGCCTGGGCGTTCTACAGAATGCTAGCAGTATTACCAAATAAATAATAAATAAATAAATAAATTTCGGTATGTTTCTCCATCCAGGTTGAGGCTTGCATCTCGATTCGCATATACGTATACACATTTTATTTCTATAATACGTGTGACTAAATATGGTTACATCGGTGGCTGCGCAGCCGTAGTAGAAATATAATTAAGAAAGCTATCTCGCAACTTCCCATTCAAAAACCGAATTGTGTGCGGTTTTATGAAAACAACAACAACAAAAAAAAAAAACAGAATTTCTTTAGCGTACTTTCTAGTGCATGCCACTTGCTGCGCTGCTCGGCCTCGAGAGGACAACGACGGCGATTGAACCCAAAACGCACCACTCGCAATCCACGGCAACTACATAGCTCACAGTGTTGAGAAAAGGATCACATATAAATTGAAAAAGAAATCAGAATTACGTGTAATACATATTCACACGCTTATTCCCTATACAGCAACCACATAAACAATTTAACGCGACGCCGAATGGTTTCATTGCTGTTAATCTTTTTATTTGTTTATGACTTTTCAGCAGCTCGAAGCTTTGAACAGTTTCATTAAATAAGGTAATACAGTATATGTATAGTTTTAGGATTGAATAAATATTTCTGAACGGTGGCAGTTAGCGGAAAACAGGGACAGCGCACGGGAAATGTGCCACGTGTGATATCATCCGTGTGCTGCGGAAAAAAATAACCTCCGTCGGAAGACTTTCATCGCAATATTTTGTCTTATTTCTGTGAGCGTTACTCTAGCGTGAAATTAACTGCGTATATGCATGACCGGATTGATGAAGAAAGGGGAAACTTATCATAGAAGCACCTTTAGATAGCGCATTTATTGCGCTAACATATTACGACTTGAGGTTTCAGGAATAAAAATGCTGAGATTACAAAACCAAAGCGATTTCACCTCGGAGTCGAACCCAACAGTGCGTAAGAGAAAGAGCACGGCTAAGAAGAGTGACAGCACCAGGTCACAACATTTGCACATTCTATTCTATTTGGCCAAGCTTATATAGTCACTGTCATGTGTCACATAAAACGGCAAGGGTCGGATACAAAAGTCCGAGAAGGAGGATCTACGGACGCAAACTGTTTCCTTCGGGGACGCGAAGTCGCAGCCTGGCGTGTATCAGGTCACCCGGGGGAGACGCGTTCTGTCGAAGTGGTCGTGTGCCAGGCGGTCCTCCTGTAAACACGAATGTTTTTTTTTTTTTTTTTAGGTAGAGGCATTTAGTCTTTCTTTCAAAATTTCGGCAACGAGCAGACCACACGTTGGCAGGTTGGAGTCTGTGTCTGTGTTCAAAATGGCTTGTGGGATGCTTGTCTGCAAGGCCTCTGTCTTAAGGCCCTGTCACACCGAGGCAACAGTTGGACAACGCTATCCGGCAACACGAGGAAATCCTGTTGCCGGCGACCCTGTCACATCGCGGCAACAACAACAGTCAGGCAACATGTTGCTGCCGCCCGGCAGCCGTGTTGTCCGATTTGTTGTCCGACAACCCTGCCACACCGCGCTCACGGTGGGGTAAAACGGGAAACACTCCGCCATCTTGACTGTTTACCTTTGTTCGTGTGTGGCGAGGAGTCGCTGGAAATGTTACTCTCCAATGTGCTAGTGCGTTCGAAGAGCCGGAAATTACCACGAGACGACATCAACCAGTGACTGTGATTAGAAAACTTGACACGGGGAGTATTTTCCATCCTTTATTTTATCAAAATGTTCTGCATTCGCTGACAAAGCAGATAGCCCTAACCGAGGAAGACCGTATGAAGTGTTTCTGTCCGGTTCTTTCCTTCATGCAATTTCCTTTTCTACTGTAAAATTGCGTTAGCACCGGCAGTACCCCAAAGCGTCTTTTGTAGTGTGGTGTTGAGGTGAACTGACAGTACTTAAAAAACTGCGACACCGACACAATCGGCCTTCATAACAATCGGTGGAATAAATATTTTTCGACGCTGTCTATTTGCCTACCGCCTACTATGTGATCGCTTCATTCACCAAAACGACCTGGGTATTTTAGAAACATATCAGCTGTCTGGTAGCGGCTGTTTCCAAGTTCCAAGCATCAACAATCATAATCAGAGTGGTCGTTTTATTCCTTCGATTTTTTTAATGTTTTCTTTCCTGGATTATTTTTATTATACTTTATCAGGTGAGTAGGCATGCCATTTTCTTTGACTAGCAGTAATTGGTCTCTCGGCAGTTGTAATTTCAACGCCAGCCTGAAAGTTCACGACCGTAGCTGTGACCATTTCGACAATCGCTTTCCGTAATTACGCGGTAAAGACATTCATCAAATTATTTAAGCTGCACGCTAGCCTTAATTATTGTTAAATGACGTTTTCGAAGCCTTTATTACAGTAAGACGATACTGATAGGGAACTAGCTCTGCCATCAAAGCTCTCTGTGTTGCAGACATGGGTAAATGACATTCAAAATGTAATTTAATTACAATTACTTTGCTCCAGAAGTAGTTTAACTACAATTGCAATGACTACTGCATAAAAAGTACTTCATTACACTTACAAATTAGTTTTAAAAAGTTATGAAATTACTTTACAATTACTTTTTTCTGAGAGATACCCACCTTGGGCCATATAACTTTAAACGGGTTATAACTTATAAGTATGGCCGCTGTATAAATGTCACGTATTGTACTTTCCTTTTATCAAATTTGTTAAATGAATTATAGAACTTGACAGTTTGGAGTAATGAACTCCTACATTCTTATATTCTCAATAAATGAAATAAAATTATTTTGTATACTCGAAGACGCCAGATCGCTAAGTAAATTTGGGTTCATACTTTTGTTAGCCAGGCAAACAAAAATGTGACAATTAGTCATATCTGAATATTTTATTAGTGTTAATATCAAACTACAATCGACACGCACTAATACGACCACATACACCTACAAATGTTTCACGTTATTTTAAATTATGTACATTGAGTTGAAAAAAAAAAAGACTACAAGAAAACTTAAGACTGCTAACGTGTCGGAATGCGAAAGCATTCGTATACGTAGCGTATTTCTACAAGCTGCGCGCCGCGCTGAGCCAGGCCGGGCGACCTCTGCAGAGGCTGCCCGGGTGGGCTCTGCGGTCGACTGCTCTGCAGAGCTTGGCCACCTCTCCCCCTTACCGGCGGCCGGGCCGCTGCGCCATGGAGGGGCTCCTCTGTGGGGTGGCGTTCCTTCGAACTATGCCGCGCGCCAGCCAATGGGAGTTTATCCATCAATTCGCTGCTACAGACTACAGGCTACGCTCCATCGAACATGGGAATTTAGGTGCCGTTTGGCGCGTCTTCAAAAGCTGGTAACGCCGGTTTGCTCCAAGCCACACAGGTGCGTAAGAAGCCCTCTATATAAAAAAAAAGGCTTTACCAAAAAACAAATGTGACAAACAAGCTCCCGACAGTCTAAACCGCGGGTTGTAAAGTTTCGGAATCTCGCCCAATCAGGTTGAGAAACGGTTGAAAGGGTTAGGGGTTAGAGCAAACAATAAAAAATGAAAATTTATACAAAAAGGTAGACGAGGATTGGGAGAGGGAAGAGCAGTGTAGCAACAACGATTGGAAGTATGGCGGGATGAGTCGTGCTAACGAGACCTGCTGGTTTTTCGCCTCGATTTTAGAGTAGCACAACTTACTGTTATTGGTACCAACAGACGAGCTAGAGGAGATGGACGTGAAAAAGTCATAAAGATAAAAGAACAATTTCGACAATAAAAATCCCCAACCTTGACTGAAATATGTAAGCGAATATGCTAGCGGCGAGGACGCGTAAGGAGAACCTCGAACCTCCCCGCCTCGACCGGATGATGTGATCGGAGCCCAACCTAGCTCGATTTCGACCCCGATGTCCCGGATGGGAATGAGAAATAAGAAAGACCCCTAGAAACAGGAGCAACAGGAAGCGAACGAGATGAAGAGACAGATTCAACTATGACAGAACGAAAACGGACGCCCTCATTTATCAAATTATTTCTCAAAGTTTTTATTAAATCGTTTTACAGTCTACAAAACCGCTCATTCCGTTCTATCCGAGCCTTCCTTCCCCATTCCTCCTTTCTCTGCTTTTGAGCAGGTTGGGATACACTCTCTCTCCTGTCGGTTTGGCTGTACTGTCGTCCTCGAGGTCAGGGAGGGGGGGGGGGAAGCGTCGGCGTCGCAAAATCTTGCAAAAGTAATTACCCAAGCATCAAGGACAATGCAGAGAATGAGGGGGGGGGGGGACCGGTAGCCGAGTGGGCTAGCGCACACCAGCTCGGAGCACGTGGAGCGAAAGCTCGCGCTGCAGTACCCAGGGATCCTGGGTTCAATCCCCACCCCTGTCTGTTTCGATCTGGATGAGCATCGTATACCGGCGTGCGATCGTGTATCACTACTGCGTGGTGCACGTTAAAGACCCCAGGCTAGCGGTTGTACTGCACTGGCTAACTTTCTCATCTATAGCTGGGAGACTCGTCGCCCGTTGAGGCAGACCAAAATCTAGGCTGTACAGACATACACACAGCCCAATTTGTTTTTTAATCGTCTGTGCAAGAGTCGCACAGGTAGCATACGAAACACGCAGCGGCGTGAGACCAGAGCCATAATCGCGGCGTTAGACGTGTCCACACATATATCTTCTGACCGACCACTAGCTGCGTATAATCCTCTAGAATGGGTGGCGATCAAACACCATAATTCCTAATAGACGGATCTCACCGAGCGATCCACGCACGCGTGTCGACGCCATAATTGTAGTTCACAGGAGGCAGGCTATACCATAGAGTAATATATACGTATATACACAAGGTAAAAAGCGGACACTGCCATAGGTCCCAGAGGCCCAGATAGACCAGTGACAGCTAGCGC
>JAZHYW010043546.1:0-24824 GCA_037355805.1 Ixodes ricinus
ATTTGGTCTCGTGATAATCGATAGCTCGACAAGCATTCTAGTAGTGGCCGGTGTCTAATCGCTGCGATAACGACAATAGCCGCAGCCTAACAATGTCTGGAACTCAGCGCGTGTCCTGTGCCTAGCCAACCCCAGCGCGTGTCTATGATCAACATTGGCGTCATATAATCGACTCCATATCACGTGGCCACTCGTTCTGGCTGCAAGCGGAGTGGGTGAACGCTGCTGGTTTTTCTTCAATCTTTTCTGCTACTCCTATTGCGTGTGGGGAAAAACGAACGCGTTTCATAGCTCACTAACAGCAGGGATTCGTTCTGATGTTTTTGGCGCGAAGAACAAAAATTCTAGCCTCGCCCCCTGAAATTGTAATATAAGAAAGGTCTCGTGCATTTCGGTCGCATCAAAACGGTTTGGGCATAGACGCGGATATCGCGTGTCCCGATGGTACTATTATTGCTCGAGGAAGGCGTCACCTCCAAGGTCCGTGTCTGGTGTGCTTTTTATTATCTTTTTTAGCCTTATTTGCAACGAAATCATCGGCGTCGCAAACTGTATGAAAATAAGTAAGCTTGATGAGCCCTCGAACAACTTCAACTCGCCGCAGCAAGACAAACTCGCTTAATTTTGCCTATCGTCTGCTTTCATTCTCCCCTTTTCTGTCGCTATCTTTCTCGTTCTTTTTCTGGGAAACACCAGTGCCAGCTCTTATGATTTGATGCGTCCTGCTCCCGTTTTTAGCCACCTGGCTACGACCTCTTTAAGCGCTTAGGATGAAAGACCACGCTGGGGCCATCTAACAGATAACCTTGGAACACTTCCGGTCGGCGTATATTTCCTCATATTTTACTCATCAACTCTTTAACCTTGGGCTTGAGATAAATCCCAAAATGTTATAAGGACCCATTCCTCATAGATAGTGCGTAGATTTTATCCCGCAAATATAATACGAATCTTTCAGTCTATTTTGAGGCTGGAAACGCTCAAGTTACATTCAAGTTCAAAAGGGGTTTCTCCAGGAATTTGAAATTCGGGGTTTTCGAAATTTTTAGAGGGGGGGGCGGGGGTGTTAGGGAGGGGGCATTGAGAATAGAGGAGTCGTTGTGAATTAAGGGGACGCCTTCAGAAAAACAAGGGGGGAGGGGGAGGGAAATCACTGTAGCTCACTGGCCCTAACTCGTTTCCATCCCGCGCAACGCGTTGCCGTGGAACGCGAGGATTCGTGGCGCAACCGGATGCAGTCAAACGCAAGTGTCTTGTGATCCAGCCTTGAAAGCCATTTTGAGACGTCCCGTGGCGAATAGCAGCACAAGCCAGTACGCTACACTCCCTTTATATAGCGCTAGCCTCCGTCATATTTTACAGGTTACGGCAACCGCGATGCACATGACAAAGCCCGTTTTTCGAAGGAATGGAGGGTCCAGATCATTTTGCTGCTATTAGCTATGTGGGCGACCAAGAGCGTTCGCTGTGGTCGCAATTCGCAATCGGCCAGACGCTCGCTCTGCCGTCTTTGCCTGGAATAATTTGTCTCCCCTCGACGGACATCAGCGCAATGGCAGAGTGCCAACCGCGCGTGACGACGTTCATTTAAGAATGGGACGACTCCCAGCTTCTATCGCTATTTTTACACACACCATCCAACTTGTGTTTTTCAAATCATGATAGGTGGTTAGATTACAACTCACGACGTCACGACGAGACAAACTTCAGGACGTGACATCACAAACAATAAAAGAGCGCACCACAAAAGAAATTATTTCGGCGCTTATACATTGTGGTTTTACACCGCCAGAGCGCAAACCAATGGAATGGGAGAGCAAGTGATGACGTCGGCTCGCTCTATATGACATATAATGCTTTCTGCATTAAACAAGTGCAGTGATTCCCCTGCATTCACTGCGTGCGATTGCTTAGCCGCGCTGGTTATCCGACGTACAGAAACGACGAGCACCGGCGGCGTCGCTGGTGCGCTCAGACTTTGCCTGCCAGTGCATCAGGGTCCGCCATTACTTTTTCATAAACGTGCCACGTTACCATCGACGCGGGGCCTAGAGCAATAAACTGGCAGCTGAAAGTGACCCCAATTGCCGCCGCCATGTTGCACATTCTGACCTACTAGTCAGTGTGACCTTATAGTTTTACGCCTAGATTTGAACGAAGTACCGCTCATAACACCTGCTTAGTGATCCTTAATAACAGTACCGAAGTTATGGTTGTGTTTCGTTTGTTTTAAGTACAAAATGCTTTACGACAAAACTTCGGGCAGCATTCGCGATGCCTCCGCTACATGACGTCAGCCGCGGTGTCGTATTTGGGTTTTTATCGGACATAGACGCCGATCTCCGGCCAACAGTATAGAAAGAATAGTTTATCATGTTTTTTGCAGGATCGCACATACAAATCTCGGCTCGGTCTTGCGTAAACGCCTCAGGATTTGTACGGTCACGCGTCTAATGGTCAAATTTACAACATGGCGGCAGCCAAGTGGGTGTCACTCTGCTCTGACGAATAGGATACCAGTTTATCGCTCTAAGTCCCTCTACATCGTTGCTCGTTACGCCGGTCACGGCCACGAAAAATGCTGGCGCCACACAGCTTCTAATGCATATCGCTATAGGCAACGGCACACAGTCATCGACAGTTGAAGAAACGCGGAGGTTGGCCTCATATTCACGATGCATGCTCAGAAATAGGAGTTCAACACTTATACCTTGTCCCATGTGCATAGGACCTAAAAATTACATTGATTGCTCACCCACTGATGTCGAACGACGATAGCCAGTATTCCGATGGGCTTGATAGTCGAGTGATCAACCATTAACATAATAATGCACGCAGTAAGACTCCACTGCAAAACACCAACGTTCTGTTGGCCCTGTTTAAAGATCTCGTCTTGTTGTTGTAGTGTGTGGTTGTTTCTGCGTAAGTGTCGATACGTACATTAGCTATTTACAAAGCAAAACCACCCAGCCATCAGTCGCCCGCGGTCTGGTATCGTGCAGTTAGACTCAGCGGACTGAACGTCGAAATATAGTTTTGGGGCGATATAACGGTAGCAGCGATAATCTACTCCTCGATTGCTGAGAGCGTCACGTTCTCTCGTGATTTGATCGTCGGCTTTCTTATCGGAGTATGCCACAGTCTGACTGGCTGCGCAGCCATCATAAAATGATCGGCAAGCCAGTGTATGTCTGAAGCCGTGTCCAGTGTTCCACGAGTATACGTATTCGACGAAAAGACCTGAGCGTTTTATTTTCTAAACATTCACCACGGGTTTCACTTCACCGCAGCTCACTGCAGCTTCGGAGAAATAGTGCAAACAGTGTCGCAAAAAAAGACGCAAAAAAAAGTTATTCAAACGTACACCATGACTGAAATTAAATCGTCTGCTGACTTATACTTTCACTGCAGCCCAACCGGGACGACGAGGACTTCAGCAAAAACTACGCATTTGGATGGCCCGGCTCAAAAAGAACAACTCCACGAACCTGCGTCGACTTTCGAACGAATTTGACAAGACCGTGCTCGACTGTTCGTACGCGCAGAAGGACTGCACAAAAACGAAAAGTATGCGGTTTTTTCCTGTTTTTAATTTTTTATTTTTACACTTTGAGATACAAAGTTTCAGTTATAATTTCTAGCTAAAGTAGTGGGAGGATGGGAGTAACAGGTGAGTGCTCCAGTGAATGTCGATAAACCCCCAAACTTAATCTATGAAAGGTTTCTTATCAAAACCGCCTATCGGAAAGACCAGCTTAAACCGGTACCTGTTTCAAACTTGGTTATTGTTCCAGTCTGACCAGTTTCATAATCTTTGAACTGGTCAAGATGGTTCGAAGTGGCCGTACTAGCTTACTGGTCTGCGTAAAACTGGTCATACTGGTTGACTGCTCGCGATGGTTAAACTGGTCATGGTGGTTGAACTAGTCACACTAATTAACTTGTCAAGCTGGTTCGACAAAAAATTTTTTCATTTATTCACGGCAACTCACTGCGCTTCAGAAATCTTTATTATACACAAATGTAGACACAATAGGCTTACTACAAGCATCAGCTGAACATACATTGAGCGCACACACGGTACGTACAAACATTTATACGACAGCACACTAACCCGATCACCACTTCCGGAGTCGCCGTGTTTGGGCCCTTTATACTGGTCAGCCCTGAACGTACGGAATTTCTGCGACCACCTAGCTAATAAAAAATAGTCCCAGCATGCTAGACTTTTTTCTAGCAATGTCGCTACCTCTGAGAGTATTTTGAACGGCTCAGGATGAATCTCCTTAGCAAAAAGTTAACGCTCGATCATGCCGTAATTATTTGAAAGCCAATAATCAAAGTGGAAAGCCAATAAATAAAGTGGAGAAAGAGGTGGTCAAACTGGTAAATCTCAGTTCGACCAGGTAGGCCAATCTGGTGACCAGTTTGGCTAATCTGGTAACCAGTTTGCTCAATCTGGTTACCAGTTCGACCAGTTCGGCCAGTCTGGTGACCAGTTCGGCGTCTGGTGACCAGTTCGGCTAACCTGCTTACCAGTTCGGCCAATCTGCTGACCAGTCTGGCCAATCTGGTGACCAGTTCGGCCAATCTGGTGACCAGTTAGGCCAATATGGTGGACAGCCAGGCCAATCTGGTGACCAGTTAGAAGGCAATCTGGTGACCAGTTAGATCAGTATGCTTACCAGTTAGACCAGTCTGGCTACCAGTTGACCAGTTTGATTTCCTGTCAGACTAGTCTGACCAGTCCAAATACCAGTTTGACCAGTAGTAATACCAGTCTGACCAGTAAGATTTTCAGACCGTCTTTCCACAGAACTGGTCTTTCCAATAGCGAGAACCGGTCTTTCCAATAGCGAAAAATCCTGGATAGCTTCTATCCTCGAATAAGAAAGGACCTGAGCTTCGTGGGAATGTAATTCTTAATCTACAGTTTTATTTTATGTTAATTCAGAACAGAGATCCTGCCTTTGCCTGCAAAACGTGTTACATATATATATATATATATTTTTCTGGGGGGGGGGGGAGGGGGGGGGGGGGGGGGGGGGGAGGGGGTTTACGCCCTTTATTTCATTTTGTTTTTCTCGTGAGTGCCGGGACCCTTATTTTTACGAGTTTGCGGGTCGCGCATGTGCCATGAGCTTCCTATACCCTTTTTGTTTTTTCCAACATAAGTTCTTTATAAACATCCCATTTTTTGCCCAACACGAAAGAATTGCCCGAAAATTGTACCGATTCTGGGAGAAAAACGTGTTTCGATTATTCAGAGAAATATGATTTAATGAGACGTTTCTACTGGTTTCTGCAAATGTTTTACTAAGGAATGCATCTTGCTGCAAAACTCCAATGGCTTTGGCGCCGAGAGCTTTTGCGTAGTCTGAACGGATGGACGAGCACAGCCTGAGGGTTTCCTCCCTAGAATTGGGAGGAGTGGCTGCCGCCATTCATCGTCGTGGACACGCCTCAAGACAGCGGAGACAGCCGTCTCTTCTATCTTGGCGAACCCGGTATCTCAATGCTCACGGGCAGCCGTCTCCTCGTCGGAGTGCTAAAGCGCGACAGGGTCGACAGCGCGATGCGCATCCATTCTTTCAGACCGTAAACTCGCAAAGAAGCTTGTACGTAGCACGCGTACAAAACGTATTATTAATCTACTATGTCTTTTTTAAAACTCACTCACATCCGGTCATAATGAACGATCTAGAAAACTCAAATCCTTGTCTATAGTCCGCACCACGTAAAGTGCCGACTTTGAAGCATGTCCGGACAATACGGCACAGAGCTTTCAACGGAGAGTTTCAAGGAATAACTGGTGCCCCTTCACGAAACCGAAGACGGCAAAGTTCATACACCGAAAGCTCAACAAGAATCACAATGTTAGGACGATCGACTTTGAGAAATTACCATCTGTTTGCTTTAATCCCACGTCTTCCTCGACGGCTTTCAGGTTTTTCGGCAGGAGGCTGGTCTACCGCTACGGAATCTGTTTCTGTTTCCACTGCAACATCACCGATCCAGAAATGGAGCCTTTTTTCAACTACCAGTCAACCTCATACCCGAACCAGGGTAACTGCCACCATTTTTAATGAAATTTACTTTCCCTACGGCTTATAAGATATATTGGCTAAGCCCCTTCTGGAAACACGATATACAGGATGTCGGTGCGGAGCGGTAATAAGAAGTTCGGGACTTTTCGTTTCACCCTCAGTTGACCTGCATTATGCTCTCAGTGACTTCCAGTCTATTGGAGAAGAAGATACAGCGCTAGTCCATTCATGTGTTTCCTAGAAAAAAATCGTAAGGGTGCAGGCGAGCTGGTGAATATAACCATGTTGAATTAACTCTGAGACTGGGGTAGAGAAGAACCATCAGTAGAAGGGACAGAATAGACAGGACGACGTCTCACGTCGTCCTGTCTATTTCCTTTCCTTCTACGTTTTGATGGTTCTTCTCACCCCAGTCTCAGGTTAATTCAACATGGTTAATGTGTTTCCTCTTCCCCCAGTCCCAATTTTTTTAGCCTGGTCCTAAATCATGCGAATATTTCCGCGTGCATGGCCGACAGGCAATGCTGTTCCATACTTTTAGAAGATTCGTGTTCACTCTTACCACAATTGTCTGACGCTCGAACATTATAGGCCGAATGTTCGAGATACTAAGTTTAATAAATAACGAGGCCAGCATGGCCTTGCCGTGTCGGTCTCGAACTAGATCGACGTGCCAACATTCTGGGCCGAATGTTCGAGATAACGAGGGTAATAGATAAAGAAGCCAGCAAGGGTTTGCCGTGTAGGTTTCTGCCCTAGCTCGATGCGCCAACATTATAGGCCGAATGTTGGATATACCAAGTTTAATAAATAACAAGGCCAGCATGGCCTTGCGCGTGTCGGTCTCGTCCAGCTCGACGCCCCAATATTTTGGGCTGAATGTTCGAGATAACGAGGGTAATAGATAAAGAAGCCAGCAAGGGTTTGCCGTGTAGGTTTCGCCCTAGCTCAACGCGCCAACATCCTGGGCCGAATGGTCGAGATAACGAGGGTAATAGATAGAGGCCAGCATGGCCTTACCGTGTCGGTCTGCCCTAGCTCGACGCTCCAACATTCTGGGCCGAATGTTCGAGATAACGAGGGTAATAGATAATGAATCCAGCAAGGGTTTGCCGTGTAGGTTTCGCCTCAGCTCGATGCGCCAACATTATAGGCCGAATGTTCGATATACCAAGTTTATTAAATAACGAGGCCAGCATGGCCTTGACGTGTCGGTCTCGCCCTAGCTCGACACGCCAACATTCTGGGCCGAATGTTCGAGGTAACGAGGGTAATATATAAAGAAGCCAGCAAGGGTTTGCCACGTAGGTTTCGCCCTAGCTCAACGCGCCAACATCCTGGGCCGAATGGTCGAGATAACGAGGGTAATAGATAAAGAGGCCAGCATGGCCTTACCGTGTCGGTCTCGCCCTAGCTCGACGTGCCAACATTCTAGGCCGAATGTTCGAGATAACGAGGGCAATAGATAATGAATCCAGCAAGGGTTTGTCGTGTAGGTTTCGACCCTAGCTCGATGCGCCAACATTATAGGCCGAATGTTCGAGATAACGAGGTTAATAGATAACGAGGCCAGCATGGCCTTGACGTGTCGGTCTCGCCCTAGCTCGACGCGCCAACATTCTAGGCCGAATGTTCGAGATAACGAGGGTAATAGATAATGAATCCAGCAAGGGTTTGCCGTGTAGGTTTCGCCCTAGCTCGATGCGCCAACATTATAGGCCGAATGTTCGATATACCAAGTTTAATAAATAACGAGGCCAGTATGGCCTTGACGTGTCGGTCTCGCCCTAGCTCGACGCGCCAACATTCTGTGCCGAATGTTCGAGATAACGACAGTAATAGAAAAAGAAGCCAGCAAGGGTTTGCCGTGTAGGTTTCGCCCTAGCTCAACGCGCCAACATTTCGGGCCGAATGGTCGAGATAACAAGGGTAATAGATAAAAAGGCCAGCATGGCCTTGCAGTGTCGGTCCCGTCCTAGCTCGACGCGCCAACATTACGGGCCGAATGTTCGAGATAACGAGGGTGATAGATAAAGAAGCCAGCAAGGGTTTGCCGTGTAGGTTTCGCCCCAGCTATACGCGCCAACATCCTGGGCCGAATGGTCGAGATAACGAGGGTAATAGATAAAGAGGCCAGCATGGCCTTGCCATGTCGGTCTCGCCCTAGCTCGACGCGCCAACATTCTGGGCCGAATGTTCGAGATAACGAGGGTTATAGATAATGAATCCAGCAAGGGTTTGCCGTGTAGGTTTCGCCCTAGCTCGATGCGCCAACATTATAGGCCGAATGATCGATATGCCGAGTTTAATAAATAACGAGGCCAGCATGGCCTTGAGGAGTCGGTCTCGCACTAGCTCGACGCGCCAACATTCTGGGCCGAATGTTCGAGATAACGAGGGTAATATATAAAGAAGCCAGCAAGGGTTTGCCATGTAGGTTTCGCCCCAGCTCGACGTGCCAACATTCTGGGCCGGATGGCCAAGATATCGAGGGTAATAGATAAAGAGGCCAGCATGGCCTTGCCGTGTCGGTCTCGCTCTAGCTCGACGCGCCAACATTCTGGGCCGAATGTTCAAGATAACGAGGGTAATAGGTAAAGAAGCCAGCAAGGGTTTGCCGTGCAGGTTTCATCCTAGCTCGACGCGCCAATATTTTGGGCTGAATGGTCAAGATAACGAGGATAATAGGTAAAGAAGCCAGCAAGGGTTTGCCGTGCAGGTTTCGTCCTAGCTCGACGCGCCAATATTTTGGGCTGAATGGTCAAGATAACGAGGGTACTAAATAAAAGGTCGAGCATGGCCTTGCCATGTCGGTCTTGCTCAAGCTCGACACGCCAACATTCTGGGCCGAATGTTCGAGATTGCGAGGGTAATAGATAAAGAGGCCAGCATGGCTCTTGCCGTGTCGGTCTCGCCCTAGCTCGACGCGCCAGCATTCTGGACCTAATGTTCGAGATAACGAGGGTAATAGATAAAGAGGCCAGCACGGCCTTGCTAACGCGTCGACGCTCGCGGCTGCTTTCTCGACGCTCGTTCTTTCTTTTGTTTCTGACACAAGTTCAGCGTATTAAACCTTTCTTTTCAATTTTACCCTTTTCGATCCTTTCCCAACCACGACAACATTATGCAAGGTATTTCAGCTAACTTGTGCGAGACTTTAAAAAAGCTGGTTCACGCCACACGTGTCAAGCCAACGCAATATTGTTCATAGCCCTATTGAGGAAGTCAAGATATATTTAAATATATATATATATGCTCTTTTTTTGCGATGCGCCAAATTGGGTAAACAGACATTAATTAGCTGGACCGCTATCGGCGCTACGATCTGATGGAGCCAATCAAGAAGTGAATCTCCAGAACGGCGCTCGCCGTCTTTGTGTGTTTGATATCCCCGACTAAAGGAATCAATTACAGAGAAAAGCCCAGGATCATGTGGCATTCACTCTGCGTGACTGGTTTAACCGAGGATAGGAAACGCACAAAGACCAAGAGCGCCATTGTGACGATTCACTTTTGGCACTCTAGCGCTGGCTGCGGTCAGATTTAAAGGGGAACTCAATCAGTTTCTGCGATAGTGTATTTATGGTCATAACCCAGTTTAAACAAAACTTTACAATTATGCTTGACCGATTTCTCTATTAAGATCGGTATTAAAGATCGGTTAGCTCGGAGTATTTAGTTGCACGAAAACTCTCTTGAATCAGGGTGGTCATCCCCGAGGGGGCGTCCCAGGTGCGGTTTGGAAATATTTAGAAATTAAAAATCAAGGTTCGTCGTCCATGGAGTGCGGCCAAAGTGCAGAACAGAACAGAGATGAGAATCCCAGTTTCACCAGCTCTTTCTGAAGCACGACACTGCCGTTCATTCGGGCGCGTCAGTAGAACGACTCTTCAGCGTCGCCGGAGATATATTCTCAACGAAACGGGAAAACACAACTGATGAAAACTTCGAGGCAGCTACTGCTTAAGTGCAACGACCACTCAAAAGAAAACAATAAACCATGAAACAAAAGCAATAATGTGTTTGGTCGACGAAGTAATAAAAGAAGCAAATCGCTACTTTTGAGGTAAAGCTACGCGTTCCTTTTGAGAATCGGTAACGAGTAACGCATTCACCTATATTTTGAGCGAGTAACGAGTAAAGGTATTTAGTTACTTTTTAGGGGTAACGTGTACATGTCTGAGTACGATAAAGTAAGCCCGCGATAAGGCTCTACCACTCCACCAGGCGCAAGAATTTGCGTATCGCTAGCGCTCCAGCGCCGGTCCCACTCCTTGAGGTCGCTTCGCCGCCATTCAGTCGCAGAAATGGCGGCGCTGGCCGCACTGTCTGGTCGATCAGGTCCACCTCTGGCGACTCCACTGCCTGCGTTGTTTTTCGCTGCTGCCAGTTCTCGGCGTTCTTTGCGAGGCCCAGCGTTTCGTCAAAGTTTTGTCCTGCTCTTTTGCTGGGTTGTAGACGTGGGTACTGATTGAAGATATGTTCTTTGTCCTCGTCTCCAAGGCCGTACAGGCTGCATTCTGTGTCCTCCCCGAAGAGCTCGTGCCCCCTTCTCTGTGTCAACAGAGCGCCGGGCCTGGCCTGGAAGAGAAGAGCGCTTGATCTGTCCACCCGGTAGCGGTGGCAGGAGCTGTGCGATTTTGTGTTGCCAATATCTGACGAGCGATTTTGTTTTGTCTTTTTGTTGTTTTTGCTCATACATTTTTTTTAGAGACGAGTACCTTGTGATCTGGGATTTCGTTATATTTGCCCACTGTCTCTCGCTACAGGCCTGGTGTCTTTGCGTTTCCGCACGAAATTTCGAATCTATGGCCGTAATTTTCTTACTCATCCGAATGTGTTGGTAGTGCGATTTTACCTCTCGGATGTCTTGGGTCAGCCAGCCCATCTCTCCTGTTATTGCTGCGTCGGCTGTACAGCGGTTGGCGCTTTAGAGACACCTTCCAAACTCATTTTGGTGTCTCTCGAATAGTTTCAGGTGGTCTGGCCCAACTAACGCTGGGTCATTCGTGTATGCTATCGCTGGGAATGCGAGAGTTTTCCACAGTGTTCTTCCCACAGCGTATTAGTTGTTTGAATTTCTTGCGAAAGTGCCACACTCTTTTCTACAGTGTACTGGATTTCGCTACTGCCGCTTTTTCATGCTTGGCCAAATAATCTTTTATTTTTTTTTTGGGGGGGGGAATTTTGGTGCTCCAGGTATGTGTATTCCTTTGCTTGCTTAAGGTGCTGTTCTCTAATATAAAAGCTAATTGTCTCTGCAGAATTGAACGTCTTCCATTGTGTCTTGCTCATGTTGAATTTAAAACCCTCCCTTTGGGCCACCTCCGCACATATGTTCAGTCAGTATGTCCTGCACATCAGCTCTCGACTCGGCAAACAGCACCAAGTCGTCTTCGAGAGCACGGCATGAGATCTTGGTATATTTTTGGTCTCCCTCCTTGGTGGCAGTCGTGAAGCGGAGCCTCGGGGCCTTTTTTCCTCTAGCTCGAGGATTAGGTTATTGATGTAGATGTTGAAAACAGGGGCCATCTTTGTCCCAAACCGGTGTCTATTTTATTTTCTCTAATGTGTATGGGCCAAAATTGCAGAAAGCCTGTGCAGTCTCTGTATGGATGTTCTAGTAGTTTTATGCTCTCATTTTCCAGCCCAATTTGAGTCAATTTCTCTTCTCAGTTTCTCGTAGGAAACAGCGCCGTAAGGTTTTTCGAGCTTCAAAACGGTCAGAAATAATTCGGATTGTTCATAATTTTCATTTCTGTTCCCCGGCTTCGTATGAATATATTTTCACTGGTTCCTCGGTTGGTGCTGAAGTAATTTTGTGCTTCTCCCAGGACGTTGGTACTTTCGGAAATGCCTTGTAGTCTTCTATTTAGTATGCTCGTGAACAACTTGCAGTCATTGCTTAAAATTGTTATGGGTCTGTACGAATTCAAAATCCGTCGGGTCTTTCATTTTTTCTTTGTTCATTAGCTTAACATCTGCTTGCGTCCAGGATGGTGGAGTTTCTTGCTTCTTTATGTCGTCATATAAGCATAGTCGTAGGTTCTCTAGTGCCTTCGTTTTGAGAGCTTTGAGAAATTCGTTTTAGTCTTTTTCGCTCGTCTCTTCTATTACACTTTAGTTATAAGGTGAGTCATAGACATCTGGTTTTTCATATGTGTGGTCTGGACGTTTATTTCTTTTGTTTGTCGTCGCAGTTCACTTTGCTGGTTCCCGAAGTACTGTCAGCCAGGCTTCCATTTTCCTTCGAGTCTACAAGATTTGTCACTTTTTTTTTTAATTTGTTCTTTTGCCCGGCGGTCTTTTTCGGTTGCAATGAGATTCTCCTGACACCAGATGGCGCCATCGGACGAGGAGAAAAGCTTCTCTGCTTCTCCTCGTCCCATGGCGCCATCTGCTGTTAGCGATAGTTCCGAGGTAATCGATATCTGATACCGATCTTAAAGAGAAATTGGCCGCGCAGGGATATAACCTTCAATATTTTAATATCCTTAGGGCCAATAGACTGAGATATAAGCGTAGCTAGACAATCGCATAAAGTGGTTTAGTGCCTCTTTATTGTGAAACAAACTATAAGATCGCAGTTCGCTAGGTGGTAACCATGTGGGAGCACTGGTGATCTTTTTGTGCGTCGTATACGTGAGCCGGTTCGCAACTTGATTGTTTCAGGACTCGAGCTTATCTTGGATCCTCAGCTCAACGAGTACCTGCCTATATCGACGGAGGTGGGGTTCGTGGTCATGGTTCACGGGCACGGGTTTCGTGAACACGTGGTCAGCGACGCGGATTTTCGTGGAGCCAGGCTACGTCACTGTACATTGGCCTGCACCTGGTAAACTATCTTCTGGTGATACAGGACTCCGTCAGCGTTTTAGAGCGCAGCTCTTCTGGCGAGTTCACAATGGAAGCGGAGCCGTAAACGCGAAGCGGATACGCGCATTCTCAACCGCGAAGCGGCAACCAATTGCAACGCGAAGCTGGACATGACGTCGGTGGCTTTCAAAACAATATGGCACCACTCACTGGTGAGGCGTTCAAGGCGCTGTAGTCCCAGAGTTCCTGTATATAGCTACCTCCCCCTTCGGGGGAGCATATCGAGGAACTCTATGTAGTCCTAGCGTTGCAGCAGATAAATCAACGAACAAAACGCGATGTTCACGTTCGTCACTTGAATCTGTCGCGAAAAGAGTTGACTTGAATCTAAACGGGTTTCGCCCGCTGATTTAGCTTCGGGTAAGAGCTTGTTTATTATTCCGGCTGCCAAAGCCCGTTGCTCGCTGCCTTGTTAGTCTTTGCCTGTAGAAAGTCGGAACCCGCCCCTGATCGACCGCAATGACAGCTTTTGTATCCACTAAGACAGTCGCGTAAACTACCGAAAAGCTTTCGACACCGCTGCATCCCCTCCACGAATGCCGATAGAGACGTCGTGGGCCGAATCGTGAAGCCAACACACTACCGCGGAGCTGGCAGGGTCATCTGCGCTAGCTCGACCTGTAACGCTTACTACTACCAAAAAGAATAAAGGGAACCTACTTAAGAAATAAAGTGTGTCTACCAGACGATGCACAGGTAATCCATACGGCGTTTATTTGAGCTTAATATCAAAAAACAGTACGTGCGAGTGACCAGAGGAGAGTCTGCCACCGACGAAGCCACAACCAGCTAGCGCCCAACATATTCCCCGCATTTCGATTCAGCAGTGCTGCTCACTACTCCGAAAATGATAAAACTGAACGACAAGGGAGGGAAACTGGCCCTCTATCCCGAAAACGAGGTCACCTAGTTCATGCGGGAAGGGTTCACTTCGAAGAAAGGGTCAGGGCCATCCTCTTCTCAGTCAGCAAGGCGCAGCTCATGCTGGGCTTTGCTTGTGGGCGAAGTCGAGGGAATCGCAGGCAGGTTTTGCGGGTTCGTGTCTCTTTTTCGCTGCCTGAACTCGTGATGCGTGCGAAAAGCCTGAAGAAAAACTTTCAGAGTACCAAAATAGCTAAATTTTGGCTCTGGATCGTGGATTAAACTGGAGTTTGGATTGTAAAACATGATGGCCAAGCGCAACTGCGCAAGTCTCAAAAAAGATCGTGCGTGATCGCCGAAAAACCGCCGACCCCGTCTCGGTGTGTCTGAACAGAGTCGCTCGCGAACCGCATCCGCTTCGCAAACGCAAATCAACCGCCAGTGTGAATGCGCCACTGGGCGCTCATTCGTGTGTTTTGCGGCGTCACCGTCGCCGTCGGCGTAACCGGAAGAGGAGGGGAGGGTTCGCAGGAGGAGGAGAGGGTACGGAGGAGGAGGTATATTGCAAAATCAAAAACCTCAAGAGCTGCGCTCTAATTTCGCGTTACAGAGATTTGGAAACGTTTTAGATATATCTCCTCATGCAGGTCCGGAACACCACAATGCAAAGATCGGCGTAAAAAGGAACTCCAAGAGGCAAATTAAAACATCTAGTAATGTAATATTAATGTCTACGCCACACAGGTCAAAACAAAAACAATTCACGTGCGATTGTTTGGTTTAGATTCAAGTTTCACACTTCACAGGGTTATACTCTACACCAGGGATCTATAACACGCGGCCCGCGACTCGCTGGGATGCGGCCCTCAGGCAACCGTCTGCGAGCACCCGTTCCCATGTCTCGAGCACTAGAAATGGCATGCGCTATAAATATCTCATGTCGCTGAATCATTTCCGTTGGACGGCTCTGCTCTTATAACGTATCACATAGTTTATACTATTTTGTTTTCATTTGGCTTGTGTTTCATTTTATTCTTTACTTCTGAGCTTTCTTCGCTCAAGGACGGACCTCGGCTGCACGAACTCTTGCTCAGCAGGAGAAGAATAGATAAACCTACGAGTTCAAGATTCTCGCCTTCAAATATTATCACCATTAAAATACAAGCTTTTTTCCCTTCAAGCTGCTGCGATACAAACCGTTAGTAAAGCAAAATCTGTCTTATGAGTTGTTTTGTTTTTTTTGGGGGGGGACATGTTGAGCTGAAAGAATTCCCGAGTGAATTGGGCAACGAGAAAGATAGCGTGCTTGATCTCTTGTTCTGTTAAAAATGGCAGCACGTTGGCGGGGTGGTGCCATTTTACTTCGTGTTATTATATCAGGTAAGGGCCCAAATTAGTTCAATAAAAAATCAAAGCTGAAGATGTCTGTGCCAAACTGCGAGTTTACAAAAAGCAAAGAGCATGAGGTCCCTAATAAAATCTCTCAACCCCCCCCTTTCCCTCCCCCGAAAGGTCAAGGGCCTTACGTTGGCCCTCGACCTTTCTGGAGTGGGCTATATGCCCCCCTCCCTCCAACTTGAATGAGTTTGAGACCACTGCTTTACACACATACATTTTATACCCTTGAGGGTGTAAATCAGCATGTCACAGCACCAACACCCTACGGGTGTTAGCTCTGTGGTCACCAGCACTTTTAGGATGCTGGTAAAACTAACACCCTACGGGTGTTAGTTTTGTGTTCACCAGCATCCTTAGGATGCTGGTGAACACCTGAAAAAAAAATGTTGCAAAATGTTACGACCAACAAGTTTACAGGCAAAAAGCTCTGTATGCAGTATTCACATGCACAAAAACAGCAAATACAGGCACAATTAATGCATCACGCACGAGAAAAAAATTATGACCCCGGTGATTCCTCTATTGCCTCATATATACTTGAAAATGAAAAAAAATACTGATCTGAACAATCCAAAATAATCATATGCTTGAAGATGTAAAGCACTTATATACTTAAAAATGCAAAAATACTCATCTGCAAAATGCAAAATGCTCATATACTTGAATATGTAAAGTATTAATATACTTGAACATGCTAAAATACTCATCAACGCCTCCGCAATTACGAAGCTACACAATCCCCAGGTGGCGGGTTCGAATCCCAGCCGTGGTGCCCGCAATCTGCGGCAAAGGCGCCATGTGACCGAGCTTTCGGTTGGACGTCGAAATATACCCAGGTGGTCGAAATAAATCCTCAGTCCCCGCTGGGGCGTGCCAGATGCCCGTCGTTGGTTTGGCACGTAAAACCCTCAATATTTTTACGAAGGCTACACGTATCCTGCTTTGTTCTCGTCAATAGCTCGTGTAAAGCGTAATACAGGGTGTTCCAAATAAAAATGTACTGGGTTTTTTTTCACCGCAAAAATAAACTATCCACGGCCGAACGCTCATTCTCCGGCGAAAGGCAGAGCTAGAGGTCCGAACCAGATGCGAAAGTTTCCGCACGAACCGATATTTTATTGTGAAGCTTATAAGTAATTTTTCGGAAAATTTCGCTGGGAAAATGGGGCCCATTTTTTCCCGTTTTCGGTTTCTGACGCCATAGAGCACCATATATTTGAGAGCTCCGTCGACCACTATTTTCCCATTGACATTTTCAGAAAATCATTTATGACTTTTGAATAAAATATCGGTTCGCGTTGAAACTTTGGCATCTGGTTCACACCTCTAGCTTTACCTTTTCGCCGGAAAATGAGGCTTCGGCGATGCGTAGTTTATTTTTGCGGTTGGAAAAAAACCCTGTAAATTTTTTTCGCGGACGCCTTATACATTAAGTTCAAGGGGGAATGTCTCCTCGATTAAAAAGTGTTGGTGCATAAAATAATTATTCAAGATCGTCATAATAATTACCTTGGCATAAAGCGGGCATCACTGCGGAAAACACCCTCCAAAAGGGTGTTCCTCTCAGTTTCCCGTAGCACCCTGTCCACACATTCTTTACACCCTCCAACAATGAACAGTGCTTGATGCCACAGAGCCTTATTTTACGATTAAAAATAGTGCATTTCGTCGAAATATGGGAGCCGTGGTTGACAGTTTCTGAAACAGTGTTTCTACACCACTGAGTACGTAAAATTTCTTAGTCTGCATAAGAACCAGCAGGACTGATAGACAGCACACAGCGCCGTGTCTGTGTCCTTCTAGTGGTTCTGGAGTTCTTCGCGCTGATGACTTTTTTAGAGCGCAGCGTTTATGTCACCCGTTCCTCGTATATAGCGGCGCCGGCGTCACCACTACAAGCGGGAACGGGCGCCTAAGAGTCCCATAAATCAACAGTGCGCGCGTTGCATTATGGGAAGTCATACGGCACGGCTTCACAAAATGAGGCTTGACGCTGTTAAGAATGGAACCATCGGCGACCTTCTTCCGAGTTTCAACGCTGCGGAAACGAGTCATGATCTGTCCGGGAACGTCGCCTGCTGGACGGAGCCTACGCGAAACGAGTCCCGACGAGTACGGAACCGTCGCCTACGTGTCTGCGCCTGCGGAGACAGGTCTCGACGCGTCCGTGACGTCAACGGGACGTGTGTGCGTGCGTGCGGCTTGGTGCGCTCCGGAAGGGGAGAGAGGCCTGGCCTAACTGCGGAGAACTTTGGCTACGACGCACTGCTGGCTACGACGCGGCGGACCTTGCTACGACGCACTTGACGGCGGGTTTCTGCTGCGCACTTGCTGCCCTGGCGGGGAGTGAGGGAGAAAACGGACCCCTATATAAGGCGGAGCGCGCGAGGCTGCTCAGGAGTTCTCTCGGATTTGACGACTGTATCGCAACCATGTAATTAAACCGTTCGTTACGTTACCAATTCTCCCACCTCCACTGGACCCCTGGGTTCTTCACTTCGGGAATGGTCGTCGTCACGAGCCAGGAAGCTCCCGGACGTGCGGCACAAACCCCGCCTCTAACAACGCCTCTCGCCGCCCTCAAACAGGGCCCCCACCGGACCCTCCTCCTCCGCCTCCTTTCTTGCCTACTCGCGACTCGAACGAACTATAGGGGGCGCGCTGGTCATGCAAAATGGCGGACAAAAAGGAGGTGGTTTTCGTCGTTCAGTACGCGGGCCACCATAAATTTCTTGCACTGCAGTTTAAAATCCGTGTTACATATGAAAGCAAAGCGATCTTTCGACGGTAGAAACCTTCTTCTAGAACAGTATGTAGGAATGACACAGGCGGAAGCATAAAAATAATTACTGGAAACGATGCTTGTTTCTATGCTGCCTACGAGAACCAAGCAGCGATAGCAGACGGCAGGGTCGAAACGACACTTCCGCTTAAGCATATCGGCGTTGCCGCTTACGCAGTGTCGATTTCGCTGGGGTCGTCATAGACCTTTGCAAAAAGAAGGCTCTCTGGCCGCCGCCATTTTGCAACTCGAGCGACCCCTATCAGCCAGAAATTTCTTCCACCCGGTGGCGCTGTGGAAACTCGGTCAGCACGATGCCCCACCTGCATTCTGCATTCCGAGTTCGCCGGCTTTTCTTGAAAGTTTTTACTTCAATTTCCAGTCCAGGATGCTTACCCTTTTTGTGTTATCTTGCCTTGTGAAAACCAGGGAATACCAGGGCTCGTAGCCTGCTCGGCCTTCGCAAAAAAACGAACGAAGAGAGCGAACGTCAGGTGGCCCGCGATGTTCTTCGAAATTATTTTGGTTAGATATAGTCTCCGAAAACCTTCCCGGCTATGTTTCCGGTCTTCGCGAAAATAGCTGATAGGGTCGTGTCCAGAGTATGGAGACGAAATCGACACGTTCGTTCATTTGCTTTGGTGCTGTGCAAAAAAACAAGCAGCTCTCTTCAGAACGTGCCTCAAAACAAGCCGGAATCCGTCCGATCGTCGTGAAGTGACTATCGTCGACACTGTATATTGGATATGTTGCGTCATTTGAGACATTTCTCAATCCTATTCGGATAATGCGCCACCGTGCGGTACGTACAATATGTTGTTCGATTGATAAGATCGTTGGATTTGATGTTGTGAGCTGGAAATACCGATGCAGTTCGGCTATCCTGTGTATTCAAATATTTTCGACAGTTAAGACCTTTGTAGATTGACACGACTGAGCGTATGGTGCGCGTAAAAAAAAATGAAACAAACATTCCAGTTGAATTTGTTCTGTCGCGCGCGGACTCACCAAAAATAGCTTTCATTTGTTTTTGTTTTTTTGCACCCATAAAAAGTATAATGCTTCCTTAAAAACCTCGAGAAATTCTATTCGCCGTAGAACACAAAAGAAAAAATGAAACGCGACAATTTAGTCGCCACTAGCTTCCGAAATCGCGCCGATACGCAGGCTGCCACAGCCCACTGACGAGAAAACCCACAGCCCAGCGCAGTCGGGCTACACTGACATACTCTCAAAACCAGTAACGCGCTCTGTAAATCGCTTCTGTTCGAGACTGCCGCGGAGTAACCACTGCCGCCAATCAGGGCCTCTCGTCATCCTCAAACAGGCCACACACCGTACCATCGTCCTCCTCCTTCTCCTACCCTGACAACAAACAAAAGATTCAAAATATCAATAGCATATATATATTTTCCTCTCAAACTCTTTACCACGATATATTGCAAAATCAATATGCTTAAGAGCTGCGCTCTAATTTCGCATCACAAAAAATGTAAACACCTTTCATTTTTTTTTTCTTAGGAAAAACATTAGAATTAGTACAATGTTTGTCTGCTAACACCGGTGTCATTCCTGGATCCGCCGAAGCTGATCTAATGGTAATGACCCAATAAAAAGACGTACATCAAAGACTGCCCTAAATGCGTTAACTACTCGTTCTTTTTTTTTATTGTTTTGCACTTGATATTTATTGATCGGTTCCAAATTAATATGTACGTGAATACTGCGCAGTGGAAACGCTCAATTCGGTCGAAGCCTAGCTAGTTTCATGGGCGGACAAGGGTCGGTGTCTGTCGCTTCACTGCAACGGTACCGCAATTTTTGTTTTGGTGACAAAAACATACAATGTGAACAGCTTTATGAAACAAGCTTGGTTCCGTCACAGCGGGTGGCAACCTTCTGAAAAGCTCTTGGCGAGCCGCTTTGTCATGAACCGTTTGCTCAACCGCCATGCGTTCTAGAGTTCTTCACAAGATAATAGCCCGGTGAAAAATGTTACCTGATTTTCGTAAACACGCGTTAGGTGAAGTTACAAGTCGATAACTGATACGACCGATTTCGGAGGCTTGTCTAAACTGAGCAGTGAGCACCTTAACCAAAGTGCTATCTTGTAGACCAGAAACGCAAGAGCCCGCCCCCTTCTCAAGCACTAGAGTCCTGCCGGAAATCAAAACCTCTGAAAGAAATAATTAATGCATACTTGCCTCGGGTATGTGACGTAGGCCTCTGTGTCCTCCAAGTAGACCGATGTAACCGTAAAAGTATTTTCCTGCGCGTAATAAACCCTTTTCAAAATCCCGTCAGTCAAGCAACAATGGCGGTCCCTATTCCTTGGGCGTGTGATGTCATTGGACCCGAGTTTTCACAGAACGCTGACGCGGTGCTCGTTTCCGACACCAGCTGAGCCAGTACCACGTAAAGGACAAGGCCTGGGCAGGACGTCATTGTTAGTGGATCAGATCCCTACCCTAAGTGGCAGACGTGTCCAAACAATGGTGGACTCTTTCTAATTAATGCAGCAGGTATACTATACACCAGACGGCGCGCACTTTTGAAAATAATGTTATTATGCGGACCTCAAAAAAAAAAAAAAGCTTACCTTGTGATAAAGTTAACCTTTTTTGGCACTGAATTGATGCCCATAGACTGAAGCTTCCTTCGGGAAGTGGGAGCACGATGAATCTTAATTACGTCACTGTTTTTTTTTTTTTTTTTCCTGTAGAATAAGCGCACAGGCTTGCCGGAACCCTACCAGAAACCTTGCAGGAGTGACTACCCACGCCACCTGAGGAAGTGGGTTCGCAACATGAACAAGTACACAAAAGAGGTAATTATCCAAGTATTGATTTCTCGGGACGTTGAACCACCGCCGCGCCGCGATAACCGAGTTCTCACCTGCCGTTTTCACATAGAGGACAGCTACCTGCCAAGGCGTTTTTTTTTTCTTTGTTGTAACTGAACGCTGTGCGTGAGCAGAGTGAGGTTGTAGTCACTGGCAAGGTGAGAACGGCAGGGAGAAGCTCCAGTTCTCCCGCCTGCAGCGCGAGCTTCCTGCCTTCGACAATGCTTCGGCGTCTGGTGCACCCGAACGCGCGCGCGCCCGGCCAAAGCACGGCGGAAGGCATGAAGCGCGTGCTGGAGGTCGGGAGTTCTAAAGAGACGAGAACCCATCGCAAGTCTTAAAACCGGTCTTGTCTCGCTCAGTCGTACTTGGTTACAAGTGTGTGAACTGGACTTAAAAACCCCAAAAAAAGAAAAAAAAAACTTTTTTAAACAGTCTGGTTGGGACACGCGTGTCCAAAAATTAAATTTGTTGCGAAAAAAAAAGTTTTTAGAGCAATTTATTTGAAATTCTGCGCGCAAAGTCCATGACGTAAGGGAATGGTCATTCGCTCAACGAGATGGTCTTTCGCTCTTTCCACCTCAACGTGAAGGCGAAGCCGATCCACCTCTCCTCCACGCGCCCGAAATGCCGAGAGAAAACAAGTGGAAAGAAGGTGACTACCGACTAAATCGCGTCTCACGCCGTCAATATTGGCCCTAAAAGTTTTTTGCGCGTAACATTAATTTATTGACACGTGTGTCCCAACCAAATTCTTAAAAGAAAGACATGTTTTTCTTAGACAGAGAGAGAGGAGGTTGAAAACGTTCATGGCCAACAAAAAGTTAGGGCGCAAACAAGCTGGTGAAGGTTTAACATTTTTAGACAAAACCCCGAGACTGGTGGGAAAGTGTTAACACAACACGAAGTCTCCAAACACAGCTGTGTTTGAGACTTCGTGTTGTGTTGTCCTTCTTTTCTCCCGGTCTCGGGGTTTTTTCTCAAATGTTCACGACCAGTTTTACTTTATCATCAATAAACTACAAAGAAATAAAAAATGAACTCGGCTTCCGGAAAGTGGTGCCTGTAAAACCTGTCCATGTCGTGCTTTTCGCATTTCTTTTTTAGAATTAAAGTGAACGAGGATCCAACTTTTGTTACTTTATTTGGGGATGTAGCGACGCCACAGCGCGCCGTAGGCTGCGCTAGACAGGCAAGCTGGTAGCCATTTTAAACCTCTGACGTCCCGCCGCTGTGGTGGCGCTGCTGTCGGCACTGCGCATGCGCAGATGCTTCGCCTCAGGCGAATCTGGTTTCTGCGCACGCGCAGTGCCCACAGCTTGTGCGGGCAAACGCGGGCTTGTTTGGAAACTGTGTTGGTCGATAACGTGGAAAGAGAAGGAGGGAAGAGGAGAGTGATAGACATGCGACTGACTTGCCAAAGGATTAAAGGATAAGGGGGGTGGGGAAAGAGAGGAGCCGAGACGCTCCGTGAGGTGACAAAGCAATAGAATACTGTCGAGACTGGTTATAACGAAGTCAACGGGAATCGGAAATCACTTCGCTATATCCGCTATTTCGTTATAACCAACTTCGGTTATAACGAACCGCAAAAGGGTGTGAGAAATCGTGATCGCCTCGCTGTAGCCGCTATTTCGTTGTAACCGAATTCGTTATAACCGGCCTCGACAGTACAACACTTATTTCTTAAAAATGGAAACGTTGCACCGGCTTGCGTGACCTCGTTGATCGCCTTAGCGGTTGATTCAGTCAGTAAAGCTCTGAATAACATTAAAGACCTCATAGATTTTAATAACACTTTTAGTAAATAAAAAGGGAGCTCAGGACGGTCATGGTGGGCAGTGGTATTCATTTATTTCCTGAATCTGTGTGTAATGACTAGCTGTTTCTCTGGTATATTCTAAAAAATGAACATTTTCTTTATCACTTAGCGTTAATCCTGCAAACTGTGTGCTGCTGGAAAGCGCTGCGTTGGGGACAGAGACCTTGTCAGGCTTCACGCCTTTATTCCCTGTTTCCATTTCGGTTGATTCCGGAAATAAAAATAAACATTAACACCCGTATTCACCAGGCACGACTAACTAGCGCCGTTTTAAGGTTAGTAGCACGACTAAGTAGTCGCGAGCTAAACGAGAAATCCGCGACTAACGAGCGATTATGTTCTGCGGTATTCACGAGCGCGAAGCGAGCGGGTGACTATCTAGTCAGAACTAACAGGCGGAAGTGACGTAAAAAGATAGGTCACGCAAATACATTCTTAAACGCAACTGCGTAAATGGGTATTTTATCGTATAAAAACTAATCTTTAAATGTTTATCAGGAAAAAAAAGTTACAATGAGAGTCAAATTGTCCGAGACAGAGTTTTACAAAGAAAAAATCAAACACAACGCCAGGGAGAAGCACGGAGGCCGCATTGCCAGCGACATAAACAAATATGGAAGCGCCCGTAACCGCGTATTTTTTCTCGTCGTCCAGCGCCCTGCTGAGATCTCTTTAGCGGTATCTCTGACCGCTGAACATGGCTTATTTACACAATATTTGCTCCTCCAATTCTTTCTAGATGTGTCCCCCAGCGTTCCGAGACAGTAAGTGCTTCGTTAGCGCCGGCGGTCAGCGGTGATACGAGTCGGCCATGGCGCCGAGCCGCTATACTCCGTTTCACCTATGTTGTACCGCAGCGAAGGCTGAAGCGCGAGCTCATAGCGTTGGCAGCTGCCCTTACTGCACGAGAGCAGTGCCGCCGAGATCTGCCCCAGAGCAAGGAGCTCGCGCTTATAGCGTTTCCTGCGGTACAACATAAGGTGAGACAGTGTAGAGTCACCCGCTAAACAGCGGCTAAACTAGCCCTACCCCATGACTAAGATTTGTCTTAGTCGCGCGGGGCGACTAGGCCCTAAACACGACGGGTGAATACCAAGCGCTCACTTAGCGGCGACTATCGCTCGCCACGTGATCATTTTAGTCGATGACGTCACTAGTCAGTGGTTAAACAGGTGCTACTGGCGCCTGGTGAATACGGGTGTAAAAGGTTCCCAAGTTCGCTTCAAGTTCCTGTGCCCGTGACGCGCAGGAGTGTCTCAGCCTCTGTGAGCAGAACATCAATCGAGAGCGGTGCCGGTGCGAGTCAAGGAGTCTACCGTCGACCAGAAGAGGAGCGAGTCCGGTGGCGTACGGGATCTGCGCTGGTTTGTACCTTCAGCAGCCTCGCGCTCGCTTTTCTGTCCACACTATGATGATGATGATAGCGCTACAATAGCGCCCCCTCTAGGTCGGTCTCCGAGGCCAGATTGACAATTGACTCCGTAAGTGATGACGTCACAACAAGGCGTCTGGGTCCAAACAACCGTTGCTAGGGGCGTTGCTATGGACTAATGCATGGAGACTCCACCTGAGGCTAGATTTTTGCTTACAAGTAAGTAAATAATTTTTTGTAAGCAACCTAACTTCTTGATATCTAATTATGAAGATGTTCTTGTCGTCTCAGTGTCGCATTTCAACAATGAAAGCCATTTCTGAGGTATTACACTCTGTTTTGCTTTGGTAGCAGACGACACGACAGATATGCTGGCCTCTGTTGCAGCGGGCGTCTTCATTGAATTGCGTCGGTAAACGAGCGACCGTAACAAGAGCATCACCATGGCCGTACAGGCCTCCGCAATGTGCGTTTTTTTGTTGTTGTTTTTTTCTGTGAAGAACCCAGTTTAGTTACGAGGGGTGAAAATGCAGTAAAATCAAATCACGTCATGCAGATCAGTTACGGCGACGACCTGAAGTGGCATTACCGGCGTTGTGCCGGCCAGCATGAGAAACAAATCGTACGCCGTCGAGGTAAGTCGTTTTGTTATTATTATTGTGGTTGTCAGGTTATTAAAGAATTGCATGTCTATCGGGATTTTGCAGTATTTTGCTTTTTTTTCCTTGGTATACATTAAATTCCGTGGATGTGCTCTTTTGGTGAAGATCTCCATCGAACCCGCGATGCGAGTACAATCTGTAATAAACTCACCTTATGTTAGT